>CAHIKZ030002199.1:277500-311271 GCA_903632075.3 Acanthosepion pharaonis
ATTTAAAAACAAGTCTATCTTTGATATGAAAATCAAAAATTTCTCGAAAGAACACTAATTAATTAATAAAATAAACTAATTCTACTTTGTGTTTTTCCAAATTTACACTATAATAATTATATCTTATACATTTCCTCTGTTCTTTCACCCATGAAATAAAAATAATTGTTTGTACGGAAAATAATGATCTACATACATCAAATCGTCTTTAAATTAAGTGGCAGCTGAAGAATTATCGTTGAACATTTAAAAGATAATCGTATATCTTAAATCAATACTCAAATGCAACGATCAATTTTGAGTTCTTCTGTAGTTTATGCCTTTCGCATCTACTCCTCCCTAGCTATTGTGATGATGGCCAAACTAAGAGCACGATAGGTCGATTTTTAAGCTAGCTCCTATAGAGGACTCTTGCAGCTAGCTTAAAATTTTAAGCTAGCTGCAATTTTGGATACAAAAAGAAAATAAGAGTTACACCATTTGAACCATGAAAGCAACTATAATAGCTAGTATAATATAATAATATATAATTTTAACGTTGCATAATCTGGCAACCCTGAATTTGAGCTCAACGAAAATCTTTCCCGAAACCTAATTTTTCTAGGGCTTTTGAATGAGACCTGTGAATCATCGAAATCGGATCTGTAGAAGAGGAGGATTTGCTAGAAAACACACACGCACAAATACACGCATACATTGACTGTACTTTATATATAAGATTGTAAATATGAAATGCATTTATTTATTTTTTCTCTTAAATTTTGTTGTTTACATTCAGAATAAATGTGTGGTGAAGCTATTTCTTTTCTTTTCTTTTCTTTTCCTGAAGCAACTCTGTTTACTGTAATAGTGAAATTCTGCTTGCGGTATATATTCCAGCCACCTACAATACAATTATTCAGGAAAATTTCCATTCAAACATAGTCCGATTCCACGTAAATATTTATTAATTTGGGTAGAGGCTGCTATAATTCTAAATAGGCTGCAATAAATAGTAAATGTAATAAAAAAAAAGATAGAATATTGTGGAGAGCCATGATTGCTAACGTCCTGAAACACACAAGAAGAATTTCTCATTAGGGATCCTTTTATTTGTTTATGTGCTTATAATGTTTTTTCTCTTGTTTCTAAAATCTTTCTAAACCAGTGGCACAAAATTATTTTTCAGCATAAAATTAAACTACGAAACATCGGAATTATTTACATTATTTTAGTTTTTATCAAAAATATTTCGGATGTTGTACTCACGAAACAATACCTTAGTGGATTAAAGTTTGAGTTCGTGGATTGGTCACTAATGTTACTTAACATCAGGAAGAGACAGTTGAAATTTATAGGGTAAATAATGAGGAAAGAGGGCTTGGAAAGTTGATATTCACGTGGCAGAGTGAAGATAAGGACAGATGAAAAGAACGGATAATCTAAATAGTGAAGTTGAGTAAATGGAACACGGACTAAAGTTTAGAAGAGGTAACAAAACGGCAACTATAAAGGAGATGAAATTGTGGAGTGCCATAATCGCCAACGTCCTGAAAGGCCACGTCACAGAGACGAAGAAGTTCATTGTCAGAGATATCAGGGTGAACTAACCCTTTGTATTTTTCTATTCACTCTAAGCTGATATCGCGGTCTCCAGACTGGAATTAATTTTGGACTTATTACTCGATCGAAGACCAGTGTGGCGCCAGTACTTAGCCGGATAGTTTTCCGAATGATTATTGGAACTCAGGGAAGTAATCCAGATTTACTTCTAACCGGAAGACTGGGGAATTGTTCCTAAAATAATATTTCCCCATTGAAATAAAATGGTAAGATCAAGAATACTATTTAATGTCAATGGCAAAGTATAAAGAATATATATATATATATATATATATATATATATATATGTGTGTGTGTGTGTGTGTGTGTGTGTGTGTGTGCGTGTGTGTGTGTTTTTTTACTGTTTGCTTAAGTTTTATTTCTTGCGTGCTGTTTTACTTTTTTTCTTCTTTCCGTGCGGGCGCAATGATAAAAAACAAATACCGTAAAACCTTGTGCGTATATACACAATAAATAAATCTCAAATGGATTGCCCCTAATTGCCCCTATCTGGAGAAGTTTTTGATGAATGCTAAAACCATCTCGAGAAAGAAAAACAATAAATAAGCAAATCCCATAGGAATCTCGAAGCGAAAGATTTGTCGGTCGGTGAAAAATATCTAAGAAATTGAATATTTGACAAATTTACTTCTAGCATGATCAAGTAATTTTCTTGCGACAAATGAATCTTGCATGAAATGTCGATATTTTAATTGTTTTTTCTATGTTCAATGTCTATTCAGCACAATGGTGATCATAGCACTCAACAACTTCTTAGGTCTTAGTAATTTTGCCTTTTTAATATCAACATTCTATTTCTATCAACGATTTACCAAAGATCACTATTTACTATTCCTTCTGTTTATCTTGCCTTCAATATATCTTGTGAGAGTGAAATCTGCCAAGCCGTATTTCCTCGTTTTATTTCCTAGACAAGTCAATTATCTCTTTCTGATTCTAAATACTGTACATATTCGAGAATAAAATATACCTCGTTAACCGGTGGCACTATACACAAGTAAATATTTTTTCTGGAGGGATTAAAATTCTTGCAAAAAAAGACTCAGGGATCGCACTATACATGAAGTCGACTTATACACGAGTGTATACAATAAGTGTCCTTTTCCTATTTTCTTAAAAGTGCCTTGTTATTCCCAAGTTCATTGTTAGGCATTCTTCGTCCCGATCGACTCAACAAAGTAAATCTGGCACCTTCTCTCGAAAACTCGTATTAATTGTTATCTGGGAAAATGAATAACTTGTAAATTTTGTCTCTAAAACAGATCCACATAGAAAACCTTTTATTGTTTTAATTAGCATGGCTGATAGTAACCTCAAAGTAAGCAAATCATTGCGCCTTCATGGTATCACGTTTTCCACTGACTTGAAGTGAGTGACTATATTGAATCAATTGCTAGCCATGCTGTCAGAAAAATTAATTCACTGTACCGTGGCAGATATTTTTTCTCGTCAGAGTCCATTTTACACGTTTATAAATCATTTGTCCGTTTATTAAATATTGCTATCATATCTCATATATAGAGATTCTCGAAAAAATCCAAAGGTCCTGACCTTGCATTTCGACGTTAGTCACTTTCTCACCACGGTAACGATGCTTCCCTTTGACTTTTCTATAAATATTTTCATGACAGCTATTCTGGTGAGTTTCCCTCCATGTTACACGACTGCATGTATTTAAGCGTACTATACTTATGATGCCAGCAGAAATAGAACATATGCTAGCATTTATCAAATCATTACAAAGTTCGTCACCAAACATAAACAATAATGAACTTAGTGATGAGATAATTATGAAAGCAATTAATAAGATAAGGAATAGTAAAACATATCTTGACATTAAGGCTGAACTTTAGCTTACTTTCGCCCGGAATTCAATAAGAAGTTTCTCTGTTTTAGGAAAGAAATATGGAATTACAAATGCATCATCAAAAAGTGGGTTTTATCACGCATTAATGCATTATGGTAGGAGAAATTTAGCCTTCAAGATTATTATACAGGGTGACCCCAAAAAATGGGAATTTTTGAAGTTTGTATTGCCAGACATGAGCAAGTGGCGACACTGCCAGACAGTGACCTTGAGCAAGTAAACATTTTGCCATTTAGAATTCAAGATGAAATTCACAGTATCTCAGCTGAGATGTTGCAGCAGTCAATGAGGAATCTCAACAGCAGATTTCAAGAATGCATTCGTACAGGAGGACGCCACCTACAGTACGTAATTTTAAAAAAATGAAAATTCCTTCATTGTTTCTAAAATGGCATGTTTTAGATTTTCAATTACTATGAATAAAATATTTTTCTTCCATCCATTTTCTTCCATCTTGGTTTTATTGGATTGTTAAATATTTCCCGTTTTTTGGGGTCACCCTGTACCTTCAGATATGTCGTACTTGAAGCTAACATTGTGATCGTATTGATTAACGTTATATTAACTAAGCTTTTATCGTTTTATGAAAGTCAACTCCTTACGAACCAGTTTGGAATTCTCGTAAGGAATGCAACGATGGCCTATATGTCATCAACCAACTCCATGAAATTGCTTAACTCTCTAATAGGAAACGGTATACCTACTTTGTCGACCTCAGAGTAGCATATGACTACATCTATAGACACTTCCTCTTCCCATCTGCCAAGCTCCAAATCCACTGAATGCATCGTTCTAATAGAGGAACTATATCGATCTAAAAATCTTACATGTCTGGCAAAAACCCTAATACGGAAACATTTCAAACCTCATCTGTAGTACAAGAAGAAGGAAATGAAAGCCTCAGTCTATTTCATTTCTTCCTAGACTATGTTTTGATAAACTTTCTTCGTTTTTTTACTTCCGTCCCGTATCCGACCATTAAATGCAACGTCAATCACAGTCTTTTGTCCTCCTGAATTATGTTCCTTTATTGTCTTTTCTCCTCACTATATTCTCATTCTCTTTCACTGCCAGTAACCGCTGGCGTCTTAGTGACATTATTGACTAGCTTGAGGTGAAATGATTAAAAGGAAATCCTTCTGTAGAACCACATTACACTTGCTTCAACGTTCCTCTTCATCTGGGAGGAAATTTCTCAACATTCACTGCTATATAGGAGTGATATTATATAATAGATGAGCAGTTACTCATGTGTCTGATTAAATATATTGAGTAAATAAATCAGGTGTAATGTACTGAATCATTGATAAAGTCCGTGTCCTATTTTTATTAATTTAATTTTCTAATCAATCACGAAATTTTGCAATGATCTATTAGTAAAAAAAGAATCAAGAATGCTGCTATAGAAAGAGAACTACAACACATGTCATTTTGACATTTAATCTCCTTCGAAGTTGTCCCCTTCTGAAATCACAAACATTTCCCAATGTCGTTACCAACGATATAAGCATTGTTGGAACTTCTTTATGTGATAGCGAGCAGCTACCTCGTCGCAATCTGATGGATTTCCTAGATGTCTTCAGATATTGTTCTTTTCAAGTGGCATATGAATTTTGAAGCGGAAAATGTCGGAATGGGCGAGATCTTGGTAATATGTTGATTGTCAGATCTGGGAATTATTGAGCTTGACCAAAAACCGCTGCACAAACCATTCTCACTGACCACACTCTACACACTTTCCTTTCAAAAACTGCTATAAATAATGGAAGTGAGAGTTAACGTTGTAACTTAGTCTGTATGCCCAACAGTATGCAGGATCAATCTGTGCCAAGCGGTTTAGCTCCGTTACCATAGCAACAGGCTGATAATTTTTGATTAGATATTGGATGTAAATTTCAAAGACACTGAGTTAAGGAAAATTATCCAATGATCTATAATATTGCATATCAATTCTATTAATAAAACAATCACATAAAAAATAAACAAAAAAGAAATAAGCCTGATATTTACGTGCTCTAAAAGAGGAATCTAATGATCTGTGATATTCAATGTAGACATCTAACAAAACATACAGATTATAACTATTTTTCCGTTATTTTCTTTCTCTGTTTACCCGTATATTTTTATTTGCTTGCTCGCGACAACGAAAGAAATTTCAATGAATTAAAGTATATAAACAAAGATAGTGAACATATATTGGTTAAATGGTGTCTCATTAAAAAAACAATACCAAAATCTTCCCACTATCGATATTCTTTGACTGATTCATCGCCAAACATACAGAAAACCCAGACTAGTTTTAAACAAACGGAGAAAATTTCTAAATATGACGTCTGATAAAAAAAGTATCAGTATTATTACTATGGTAACGGAGCTATAGTACTTAGTTTGAAGTCACTTAACACAGATTGACCCTGAACACGGTCGGGCATAGTCAATATTCCCAGATCCATCAATACTCATATTCCTCAGATCTCGCCACACATGACTTTTCTCTTTTCCAAAATCGATTCTCACTTGAAACAAACAATATTTCAAGACGTCTAGCAAATCTAAAAGAATGCGACGAGACAGCTCCACGCTATAAATAAAAAAAGGTGTTCCAGGAATACTTCCATCAATGGAAACAACGCTGGATAAAGTTTGTGGATTCAGAAGGGGGCTACTTTGAAGGAGATTAAATACCGAATTAATATGCTTTGTAGTTTTGTTTTTATAGCATCGGTCCAAATACTGGACACGTATGTATGTGATTTTGATTCACTGCAAAACTTCACAATCAGCTGCTTCAAATACTATCCTTGGGCAACAAGATATTTTTTCATTCATAACAACTTCCTTTATAACAAATTTAGTTCATTTTCCTTAATTGAGGAAATGTTAGTTGCCTGGTCATCTGGCTAAATATTGATTCGAAACAAAAGTACTTAGCGTTCTTTATATGATTTTAAATGTATTATTTACACACATTTTTAACCACATATACGCCATTTTTTTCCAATGCATTTCGCCATTTTGTCTGTAGATTCATGATTTCGTTCTCCTACAACGTGGCATCCATCTTGTAGTTTTACGGTCCTGAAGAGAATTGTCTTCGCGTGAAGAGAATTTGCAGAGCTCGAATTAAGTGTTAATCTGTAGGTGTAATTGTAATGATTGCGGCGAGCTTAGCAGGACTTTACATCCATGCTGTACCAATTTCTACATCGTCTACAAACAGACGTGCGGTATGGCGTTGTCCCGATAGATGATAATCTTCTAAGTGGCGATTTCCTTACACCTTTCACTAATTGCAACCTTTGCTCCAGTTGAAAACAATACTTGTCTGAATTCAACATCTGATTTTAGAGAACGAGCCCCTAATATACATTACACTTCCAACCCACCAAAAAGACAGCATCACCTTCGGTGTATGGCGACTCATTGCCGACAACTCAAACGCCAACGACTAAACACCGGTAAACTGATCTTTATGACAACTCACCACCAGCATACTCAACTCGAGGATTACTCAACCCGAGATCTACTCAACAACATGCAAACTATGATTTCTTTCGACGACTTTCAAAACAGCCAAACTTTCAAAAATTCTACGGCTCAAAACCGATCTAAGAAAAAAGAATCAACACCAGTCTGAAACTCTGAAATCTACGCCAGCGTTGAGTTGTCCTCGCACTCTTGTGGTGAGTTATGATGGAGATGAGTTGGTCAGTGTTGAGTCGGCGGTGTTGAATCGGTTTTTTTACGTTTTCACCTTTTTCGCTCTATATTTTTGTAAGCAGTCTATTTTGCATGGCCTGTGATCATTATTATTTAAAATGTTTCGCTTTTGCTGCGTCTTTCGCAGAGAATTGCATATGAGAATGTGATCTAATACATTTTATTTCTGTCAAATCAAGAAACACCAAAACATCCTCGCTGTACAATTATCCAAGTATTTTCAAATGCATTTCAGTTTTCATATTAGATCTATGGCTTATCACCGCGATGCCCTGTGTCGTGTGACCTAGATTATTTCTCATTAGCGTTTCGACTTTGTTATCATCAATGAGTGGATTCTTTCAGAAATATTTTCGGTCTTCTAGATAGAAGTTTCATCTTCTGAAACTTGCAAACAGTAATCTCATACCTGACGCCATCTTCATGGACGGCAAAAATCTTTTTTTTTTCTGTTTTTCCAGCATTTTTATTTTCCTTTCTGGAAATATCAAATGACGAAAAATCCCACTTTTTTCTCCATTGTCACTTTTAACTTAAAAAACTTTAAAATTTGCAAGCCACCGGAATATTGGAGGGGAGATCACCACTTGCAACTTACGCGGCATATGAGTACTTTATCTCTTCAGAAAGTTCAACTAATGATTTTTTATAAACATTCAACAACTTCAAACTTCTTTCCCTTCCTGTATATCTATGACAGCAAAGCAATAATAAACCTGAAAATATGTCTTATCAATATATTTTATGATTCTTTTGAATTTATGACTTGTTCTTTCTTTTCGTCCGCTGCTATAATATTAAATTGGTCTATCAAACAGCTGTCAATGTCATCCATTTTGATACACATTGTGTCCATATTTACCATGACATACATTAATCGGTAAGATATTCTCTGCGAGAGTGATGTTTCAAGTGTCGTAAAAATTATTATTAACCTCCTCCCGGAACAATGCTTTTTTTTTTTTTACCCCCGAAATATGGACATTTTTTTAACCTTTACGTGGTTTCGAATGCGATATATGTGATATCCTTCTTCGCCAAAAGACCGCTATCAAACACTGTGAAGAATAGGAATTGTCCACCTTGCCAAAAGAAGTTTCAATTGTACCAAATGAATAAATAGCTCCATTCTCTACACATATAAATACAATAGAAATGTTATAATACACCATTGGAATTGATGTTTGGTTTGGTTTGGTTTGGTTTACGGCATATCAACCTCTATGGGTTATTTAATGCCGACAACAATTTTTTTTTTTTTGGTAATATTTTTTTAAAATCTATTTTTGGTAATATTTTTTTCGTCAAAAATCTATTTCTGGTAATAATTTTCCTTAAAATATGTATCGCTGGTAATATTTTTTTCAAAAATGTATTGCTGATAATATTTTATTTTAAAAGTGTATTGCTGGTAAAATATTTTTTAAAAAGTATTTCGGGTATTAAAACTTATTTTTACACTTTCATAGTATTTTTACGCCAGTTTGGGGGGTAACTATTTGCCCATAGCTGAGACCCCAACAGTTGCTACCACCCCGGTTAAGGGTGGACCTGAGAACACCAGCAATTAAGAGGTGGTTCCACGCTCCTCAAAACCTTCTGATCAGAGGCCTTGCTGTTGGACGTAGTTTATCGTCTTACCCAGGACGCTGGAATGCATGTGCATGCGAAAAGAAAACTATATCCATGCAAAAATATCCTCGGAAAGCAATAATAAATGAAAAGGTAATGTTAAACATGAAACAGTAGAAAAGTTAAAAAAAAAAAGTAACTGATAATAAAATAACTGATGGTCACACAACAGCAATTATCCAATATCAATATGTAAAATAATACAATAATTTATTATAATAATTTATAGTAATACATTATACAGATATATTCTTGTAGTCTCAGAATATCTCTTTCTCTTTATCTATCTGACATGTTTCCCTTGTTTGCTGTTTAACGTGTTGAATTTCAGTGTGTATACAATTTCCCAGACATGGACAAATTCAATTTGACAGCAATTGTAATAACCCACTTCCAGGTCAGCAGGAGTCACAATCCATTATTCGATAATGTTGTCTTTACTTTATTCTATTTACAATCATATCTGTTAAATTCAACGTCAATGCGCATTTTTTTTATTATTCTCCCGTTCCATAATTATTTGTCATCTTTTTTTGGTTTTCCACCATACTAAATTCTGTAAAGCAACTGTGAGTGGTGATTTTTTCTTTCTGAAAATACTCCAAAGGGGTTCGGAACTTTTTTTGTTCTTGTCGAGTTAATATCTATCAGAACCATCAAGTAATAAAAACAAACGCCATTGTATTCTGTTCAATTATAAAAGGAAAGAAAAAAATGTCATCTTAAGACATTAAGGAAACTTCATTTTCGTGTTTTTATTTTATAGCTTAAAACAGAAATAGAAGGCCGTTGTGAAGGAGAATCTTGGTTTTTTAAGCGTTTTGTTTGAGTTGTATATAAGTTACGTTATGATATTTTCTCCTTTGACGTCATTGCGCATGCTCATCGTTTATGAAAAAAATCTTTCTATTTTCTATTCTTTAATATTTTTCCTCTTCAATATTTTTTTTAAAAATATTTCCGCTTGAATTTTCATAATTTCCATTTGTTTTAGATTTGTTATACGACTGGGACATCGCACTATTCAAATTTTCTTCCTAACCTTTTAGATTTGTCTTTCATTTTTTTTTTTTACTTCTCTTCGCCTCAGCTTGTCCAGTCGATTTTCTTTATTTATGCAAAGTGGCCACCACATACTTGCCATTTTTATTTTATCAATATCCTCTGTGAGTTTTCCCTTCCGTATTCATTTTTTTTTTAATAGTTTTTTAATCATTTCTCCCCCAGCAAGGTGATAATGCCTCTAACGCACAGAAGGTTACTAGGAGTAAAAGAAACTGCAAAAGTGAGAAGAAGGAACAGGTTTCAGGTAAACAGAAAATGGGGATTGACGTTGCATTTACATTTTTGCAAATTGTCGCTGACTGGGAAGAGTGATGGACAGGCGAGGAGTGCGAGATAATTAACTATTAGAATACAAATTATATCTTGCAAAATCAACAGTAAAACTAGTTCTCCAATCTAGTAGTAAATTTAAATTCATATGGTCGCGGCACCAAGAAAAAAATATACATTAGAACAACTGACATCAAAATATTACAGAAAAGACAGAAGGACTCTACGCCAGGACAGTGGGAAAGCGACTAAAGTCGAGATGCCAGGTCCTGGCCAAGAACATTACATACCCTTATTTGGATTTTGTTGATTTTACTGTTGCATCTATGTATCATCATCTTACTGTTGAATTGACTAGATATAAACGTAAATTCTATTCTAACCGTTTCTTTTCTCGTACTTCTCGCCCGTGGAGCTCTCTTCCGGTTTCTTGACTCACTGCCACCAACAATCTTCAAAAAAGAATGCAATTAAATAGTATCATATAATAATTCTACTCACTGCTATATGTTACTTAGTTAACACGTACGTTCTACCCTGCCATTACCGCAGTAAAAGAAAGGCCCATTCTTATTTAAATGCAAGGATAGTCGGATGAAAAGATATATCAAAGACGCTATTTGCTTTTACAGAAAGAAAGAAAGAAAGAAAGAAATGGAAGGTAGATCAGGCGATAACACTCTCGTGTTTTTAAAGTCTGGGTCAGTAAAACTGAAAATCTTGTCTGTTTTGAATTTTTTTTTTATTTGTATACTCTTACTTCTTTGAATGACCTCCATATCTATTTATGTATTTTACTGTAATATCTTGTTAATTTTTAAGCTCAAATATTTAGGAATACAATCTGAAAATTTCTAAGGGCATGTCATAGTTGTGGACTTGGCAAGGAGTTCATTCAATCATTTAATTAAGGATAAAGATTCATCATAAAATTAAAATAAGTAAACTGAAAAAATTTAATAGATAGATATTGCTAGTCTTTGTGGTTCTAGACATAATAAATCGGATGAACAATCTCATTCTTAGTCATTTGTCTCAATTTTGCTTGAGAATGTGGTTTTTGTCTGACTGGCGTATTTCCTGTCTGTTTTTTTTCTCAACCGTTTCTATTTTTCTTAGTTTGCACCTATATTTCTTTCTCCCCTTTATACGTCTTTTACTTTATCATTTCTCTCTTTATAACCATTTTCTACACCGTTTTCCTGTGTTCTCACTTGGATCTAATATTGTTGGATTGTATGGTGCTGTCTTTTGTAATTATTAAACGCGTCTTAGTTTCTTTTGTAAGGTGTCGACGATGTAGCCAAGTCCATTCTGCTATTCCTCATTTTGTCTCTCGAAGTGTCCATACATTTGTTTTCCTCCTGTAGGCTACACTCTGAGTAGCTTTGTCACATACTGCTAAGTACTAAGAAAAAAATTAACCTAAGAACTCCAGTCAAGTTCTTAAATAGACTAATCAGATCTTGATTTTCATATAGATGTCATACATGGCGTCCAACTCCCTCAGAAATGTATAAACTATCAACTATAAAGTTTTGTTTGCTGGACAGTTCTGTCATTGATTTACATTTAACCATGGTCACACACTCTATAGGTTATGAGCCCAGGAATACACTATGCTTCAACGGTGATGAATCAGGAGAGGGTAAAATTTTAGGATACATGAGAATCCAAAACTTATACGAAACAATCTTGGCACCATTTGTTCGTCTGAATGACAACGTGTACTGCGAAATGAATGCAAACGCGTTTTCCAAATTAATCCAATTTCTAGATGATCGAAGTCTGTTTTGTATTATGAGAGGAGACCATGACGATAGCAGAAAAGCGCCGCAAATTTTGATGACGCTTTATATCCCTACATTTAAACAAAGTATTTTCTCGTTTTTTTATGACTCATTCCCGGTCGGTTTTATCTTGAAGTAGGAACGCTACGTTCGTTTATCCGAATTTGCTCTTGTGTGTCAATCCAAATTCTTAGTTTGTGAAAGTTTACCATATTACTATTACTTTGGATAATTACGGTCAATTTGCCTTGCATATATTTTTTACTTGCTTTATACTATTTTTGACTGATTTTCTTTTTCTTTTTATTGTTTATTACAAATTTTGTCAATTCTCTTTGTTGGATAGTCCTGCTATTTATTTACATTTAACATTTGACTATGGCCACTCACTCTATAACCGTGTCCTCAGATTAATAATTAAAAATCACTAATGAGTAATGAATGATTTAGGTGTTAAAGAAGAATGTTCTTCATCAGATTTTATTGACTGGCGCTATAGAATCACAATGAACTTAACAAATAGCACACCCAACAGCAGCAACAACTAAAATGGATAGTAAATCTCACGGGAAATGTTGCCATCTGGCAATACTTTAAACAAAATGAAATCCCACATCAATAATAGGAAAGAGCGATAACAGTTAATGGACTCGAGAAGTCTATTTTTCTTGAAAATGTTTAAGAGGAAGAGTTTATAAATTTCTACCGAGTGCAATGTTAACTCTGCAGGCAGAAAATGTCATTAATAATACATTCTCATTAATATGTTATATTTTATTATTGCTAAAGTCTGATTGGTCTCACACTTCTACGAATTTTTACTCAGCTCTAAGGACCGCCCCATGCGGCCCTAATGTCGCTTTTCTGACGCAAGTTACGGTTTTATTTTCCACGGTGTTTTCATTTCTATTTCGAGGTCTAATTATTTATTCAGCATTTTTTTGTACTTTTGTAAAATCGAACATCGAATTATTATTATTAATAGTATTAGTAATAATAACATCAGCAGCTGTAGTAATAGAAGTAGTTGTATTAGCAGTGGTGATGGTATAATAGTAGTAGTAGTAGTAGTAGTAGTAGTAGTAAAATTAACGCAGTTGTATTATTAGCTGTATTTAATATTTAAGTGTGTAAAAAAGTTGCTTTTTGACATATATCATTCTCATTTACTCTAAAAATCTCTCTTTAATACTGCTTGATGCCCCAATAAAAACCAGTTAAATTAAAGCCCCAATACATCAATAATTAAATAAAACTTCAATTAAAATAGAGCACCAATGCGCTTTCTATTTTCAGTGCAAGAAAGTTTTTTTTTAATTCTATCCTAAGAGAGCTGATAGCCATAAAAATGGCAATCACTCACGTCTTGCGCCATTTTTTAAACACTCTGGCAAGCACACGGTTTTGTGTGTGTATGTGTGTGTTTTTCTTTTTCGGCTAAATGTTGGCGTTAGGGGGCCTGATCATGGTACCTATTTATCATACTGCTACTTTTTGTCACGAAAGCTTCAAGCTGATTTCCTAATGCAGGAAGACAGCAGCATGAAATTTTAACATGGTTGTCTCTCGCTACTTCTGATTTAAAAGCAATCTTCTTCCTTTTGAGAATGTCCAAATTGACAATATATTATCACTCTTATAAATAGTTCGAGATGACTATACTAAGCTATAAATTCTGGTTGGGTGTATTTACAGTATTTTCTGAAGTTAATGATACATGCACATTAATGTTTATTATATTATAGTTTATTTTTATCATTTTATATTTTAAGAATGATTTTTGTTTTGATCATTGAATACATACAACTGAAATAGTAAATGAAAATATGTAGAAATATGTGTACACTTAAATGTGGGCATTTAACGAAAAATTGATGATTGTGTCCGCAATAAAGATTTCTACGAGAAAACAACTTAAATGTTTCTGAACGACTTTTTAATCATTTACCTAAGCATTGCAATAAAGTCACTAAAACGGAGTTAAGGTTATTAAGAAAACATTACTGAGGAGAAAGAACAATAAAATAAAGCGTTTCTAGAAGATAGAAAATAAAGACTGGTCTTGTATTTATTTTTTTCAAACCATAGTTAACAGGAAAGCAAGAAGCTGGAAGTGAGTTGCACAGATTAGAAATGTGAGAAAATAAAACATAAGAATGGATTTTATGGTTATATATTACAGATGTCAGTTGAGTCTGGCACAAAGACATTGGAATGAAACAATCAATGGTCTTGAATATTCTTCACTTGCATGGAATAGACAATGCTTGAAGCGTGCTACCTCAGATAAACCTTGATCCCCCACTGAGTCAGGTTGTGTCACAAGATCAGTTTTTAACGTGGGTACCCGAGTGTTAACACTCGGGCCGCTAGTCTAAGATGGTCAAAGATTGTCTAAGCTGGTCGTAGCTTGTTTAATTTAGTCATAGCCGCTCATAGCACTGCTACGAAACAGATATTACGCAACAGTAGGAAGAACGCAAGGGAGGAGAGAAGGCCTCCGGCACGGAACAGATACTACAACCGCAACATCTACTCCGACGGGATAAAAAAAAAAAACCTTCCCCTCCCTGACAATCCTAACAGAAGAATCCGAAGAAAGAGTTGTATAAGAGCTACCGCACTATTGAAGATCTTTTTTCTCATTATGTGTCCAGAAAATTTTGGCTGTCACTTTCTGATTTGTTTTTTCTTTCCATTCCCCTTTAGGTATGTTCATTGATTCCGTGTTTCGTCCTTTTTTCGGTACAACCCCATTTCTGTTGCGCCTAGTCTTCATCCGTGAGGAAATTGTCCAGCATTCTCTGTTATATTGTAGAATTGATATCACTTAGCATTTCAGTCGTTTTTTCATTGTTTCTTACGAAATTTTCCTGTTTCTTACTGTTTAGTTTTTCGAAAGCATTTTTATTATTCCTCTACACGTTCGGATTCACTTAAATTTTTAAACTGTTCTTCATCCATTGCGAATATGAGGAGATAGCGGAATAGTAACGATTGATACGGATTCTACATAGCAGACGTGTTATTTTCTAAGCGTAGCTTAGATGTGGCACAAGGCGGAAAATGTGGGGCACCCAGTGAGTTTCGAACTCACTACTCAGTGGTAATTGATCTAACGGAACATGCTTGTTAACAATTAAACCGCATTGAAGTTCCCTTGAGGAGAGGTACCCAGAGATATGGCATTTTTTCTATTACTGGCATTTTATTGCCTATTGTCTTTTTAATTATTTCACTCCAAGCAAGTCAGTGAAGCCGCTAAATGCACAGTAAGTACTTATTAGAAAGTGTTCAATATCAGTAATAGAGCTATTTTCAGTTGTATGTATACGAGTTTGTGACCCTGAGTTTCACGATTTTGCGATCATCAAACAAACTGGTTTATGTTTTAAATATTGAGTCTATGCTTGCTTGTGTTTGATTACGTTTGGTGGTGGGAGGGGAAATTAGATTCAACTTTTAAAAAATAAACCAGTTTTTCTGATGATCGCAAAAGCCTGAAACCCAGGGTCACAAACTCATATCCAAACAACTGAAAATACATATATATATATATATATATATACATATATATATATGTATATATATATTACATGAAATGTTACTATAGTGTATAATCGTATTTGAAATAGGCGCCCCATTTTCAATCCCTGCCGGAGTGCACATTCTCTTTATTAAGATTTATCGAATGCGCAGATCGATAGACGTTAACTTTGTCGGCTTTATCTCGTGTCCATGAATCTAATTACTTCTTTGCAGATTGCTTCCTATATGATGATGGAGTTGATGACTATGTCCGCTGCCAACGTGCAGGTTCACGACTACAAGCTTCTAGTTTCACCAAAAACCTGCTTTCATTACCCCTTCGCTGTCGCCATTTGGCTTTGCAAAGTTTGGTTGGAAGGGAAAAAATATCAGAGTATAAGAAAATGCCGATGGCGTTAATTTGTTTAGGGTGTTCCCCGACTTGCCTGGAAGTAACCCACACACTTGATTTCATGAGCTTCCGTTGCAACACACTTGGAATGAGACATGCAGAATAGAGTTATGAAACTGCAAAAGTCTGACGTTGATTCTGTTGTAATGTCGAGGAGCAACTTCCTGTACCATTTCCGCCTTGCGTAACCTTATTCATCCACCGTAATCTTTTGTTATCAGTTTGTTCCACTGTTTGAAACTTTGGAGTTGTTCGCGCTTATTCTGAGTCTTCGCCCTAGAACTTAACCAGGAGTTTAGAACTTCATACAGCATCTCCCTCAGAGTCATTGGACCACGCATGACCCTCCACCACGACAATGAGTGATCATTAGTGGTACGCACATAGGAACATACATGCATAAACACACATATTTATTTTACAATGGATGTTGGATAAACAGTTCGTCATCAAATTTAGCCCTTTGTTATAATTACTCTACAAATAAGAAAATAATGAAAGTATAAAATTATCATCAAGTATTTGAGAACAACTTGTATTTCTGTTGGTGTTAAAAATATTTGAAACACAAAGACCTAATAAACATTGTTTAAAAATGGGACGTCTATTTCATATATGATTATCAGCTATTTTGAAGTTTCACACACACACACACACACACACACACACACACATATATATATATATATATATATATATATATATATATATAGTGGACATTGGAGTCATCACCCAGAGACAACAGGCTAATTCATGCTATAAGCAATCGCGAGGCGTTTAGCAAGAAAAATGCTGTTGTTTCTGGGTGTTGATTTCAATGTCCACTTTTATATTTACATACCTTGATATTCAGCACTTTAACCCATAAATATAGCATATTTGATCTCTATAACTTTATCTAATATATATTATGCATATATAAAATTATATATATATATATATATATATATATATATATATATATATATATATATATATATATATATATATATATGCGCTTCTTGAAATTATATTATTTAATTTGAAATGTATGACAGATATTCATTTCAGATTCCAACTTTTTTTCTGTTGTTGTGCACTGAGGATCTTCTTGGGCATTATTGATTTTTCTTTGGCTTCAATGGCCTTAAGATTTGAGTCTCCCTTTGCTTCTAGGCATTATTTGCTTCCCCCATCTTTGTTCAGCTTCACCCCTGATATTTAATCTGTCACGTATACTTGTTGTTTTCTAATCTCAATTTCCAAACAGTTTTTCGTCGATCTGGAATTATATATTCGTCCTTCTGATTTTAGTTTTTTTTTTGGTGTAAACTTTCACTCCTGCTTGGTTGTTTTTCTTGCTCCGTTCTACGTGATATGTTCAAAATGGATCACAGAAAACTTACTACAATATTTACTACAATTATTTTTATCACCATTTCCACCATTCTCATTTGCATATACATATTTATAATTCACATTACGCATTCTATCATTATTTTATCATCATCATAATCATCATCATCATCATCATCATCATTATTTTTATTTTCTTTGATTTCTGGCATTTACACATTTCTTTCCGGGTCCCGCCCAGAGACCTAAGGTTAGAAATGGCGTCATGACACTTTCCACTGACAAAAACAAAAATTACATCGATAAAGCCCTTCGTAAAGTGTGGGCTGTACTTGTCAGAACAATTTTTTGTATCTCCTTGAGGCATGGACTTCCAGGAATCCCTTCAATTAGTCTACTGCAATCTTTTTCAACCAGTCCTTGGGCTCCAACTACAACAGGGATTGTTGATGTTCCCATATGCCACATTTTCGAAATTTCTATTTTAAGGTTATTATTATTTTAATAATTTTATTATTATTATTATGTTAGTTTCCCGCATTCAGGTAGAAATTCTCCTCTTGAGACATGGTGCCAACTAGACCCTTTTTGTTCAAGAACTTTAATAGAAAATCTCAGTTTACTTGGTGTTACATTATTTTGTCAGTTGTATATGCCCAAGTCCTATTTCAGATTTGAAATGAAGTTCCCACCAATAACTACTGGTGGTAGTTCTACACTGTCTTTCAGTTTCCGACATTTTTATTTTTATATATATATATATATTATTATTATTATATATATATATATATATATTTGTGTGTGCAAAAAAAAAAAAAAATAGGTATATATATAAACTATATATATATATATATATATATATAGACATTTAATTTATGATATATATTATATGGAATGTTCTTATTGGAAAGCGCTCAATTCTGGGATAGAGCTAATATTTGGTTGGATTGATGTGAGTTTGTGATTCCCTTTTTCACAAGCTTTTGTGACCGTCAGACAAACTTTGTTTGTCTGACGGACTTCATTATCCAAATCCACATTAACCTGGATTTATATCTTTATATATATATATATATATATATATATATATATATATATTCTGCAAAAGTTGGTTAATGGTCACAATTCTATATAGGAAATTTATGATATTCATAAGTTTATTATTAATATGAAATAGTTTCAAATGCAAGAGTCGTCTGATAATAGATACACCCAAACAGAATGAAGAGTTGTTGGCGAAACTCGATTTTTAACCATTTCTTAACAGCATGAAACCTAATGTATTTTATGATTGTTGCTGTAATGTCAATAGGGTAAGCTATTTTGAGGAAGCTGACCAAATACAGAAAAAAAAAACAACATGTGTACAAAACAGAAATATAATTCAGTGATACATTTGGAGAAGAAACAGAATATTTAATCAAACAGGAAATTAGAAAGCAGACAAATAACTTAGAAACTCAGAAATCAAATGTGCAAAGGATTGAGATCGAATAACGTCAACGAATAAGACAAATTTAAGAATACAGGGAAAAAAAAATTGGAAAAACCGAATCTTTAAATAAAATTAGTAAACAATTTAAGATATCAAAAAGAAATGTGTTCAACAAAGGAATTTTTAAAAACCAACATGACAATAAAATAAATGGAAAAGAAATAGGAAAAAAACGCAATGGAAAACAACTAAAAAAACATTCAAAATAAAGATTTAATATCAGTTTTGAGTTACCATTTACATTCACAAACTCAATAGCGTTGATTATCGATTATTCCTGTCAATCGATTATTCGTTTTTCTATTTGTCCAAAATCAAACAAAAAGAAAGATTGATAAAACGATTGATGAGGTGGAAAGAAAACAGCACAGCTCAAAAATTAAGGCAGTTAAAGAAAGAAAAAAAGCAAACCGAAAATAATAAATAAATAAATAAAACAAAGATTACAAAAAGAATTTTTTCAATTCTTTTTCTCTTATTTCCATATAACGTTGAAATACATTAACCAATATTGGACCTAGTCAGTACCTAGATAGTTGACCGCTTGGGAATAACAGTTGCTGCAAACGTGGATGTTCGGATGGTGTAACTGATAATGGTTCGGAATTTTTCACCGAATACCAAAACAATTTATGGGTTAGTTAAAAACAGGAACGCGCAAAAGATTGAAAAAATACGAAATCCGAAAATTCTCAAAGTAAAAGAACTATGGATTAAAAGTAAAAATATGTAAACAAAAAAAAAAAATTAAATCAAAAAGGAAAAAACAAAGATAAAACATATATTCTGGTTTCAAATAATCTGTAAAGGCTTGTTAATTTGCAGAAAACAAATCAAAACTTTTCGAGGAATACTCTCTTATGCAATGGAAATGTATTTCAATGACTAAATTTTGGTTAAATTTGACAGAAATTGGTTATTGCATCAAAGAACAAAATATGGTTTGCTGTGTGCATATGCAATTGGATACTAATTAAGAAAATTCGCATTGAAACGTTTCAACTCTCCTCTTCTCATACTTCAGAAAATTTTCATTAATCATGACCGGAAATTGGATCAAGAAATAAATGTATTGGGATTTCGTTATATAAGTCTGAATTTAGGGGATAGGTGCTATCATTATTTATATTTTTATATTATTATATTTATTTCATATTTATATGAGCACTAACATTTTTATATTTGAACAATACCCTAGTGTATATAAGTGTGTCAGTGAATTTAGTGGCATAATAATTATCAGCTCAATCCTTCCCCAGTGAATACAAGTTCAGATTTAGTGGAGACATGAGTACAATAATAGAGTACTAGCAAGACGAGGTATCCCTAGCAGCAGATCGAGAACATAATAGACCCGTAAATTGAATAAAGTGATCATTATCAAATTCCCTGCAAGTTAGCTTGATCATCAGAAAACTGAAAACAAAAGTAAAGTCAAGAATTTTAGAATATTCTATCTCATGAATCTACGATTGTCTTTCTACAATGGAATGTTTTAAAATTCCAATCGTTGACTTGAAAATGAAGGCAAATAAAGTACTTAGGTCTGTTATTTTGGAAAACGAGGTTGAATGTAATTATATATTTGTTGGACTGTGCCAACTATTTAGAAAAGCTTCGTTATTGGAAAGAATCGAAGAGGAATGTATTTAGAGTCAGTAATTTGTGAGTCGAGCACGTTGCACGCCAACGGCAGGGAGCCAAATTTTAATTATGATTAAAATCTTATCTTTGAGGAGATCTCAAACGTGTGGTTTATAAAATAACAGCAGTATCACAATCGAATCAACTAATTCATGCATTCAGTTAAGTCAGACCCAAAACCACAATAAAAAGTGTAACAAATACAATTAGAAAAGCTTTCAAGAATACTTTTAGGTCTGGAATAGAAGGGTAGGTTTGGATAAAACTATATCAGGAAAAGCAGGTTTGGATAAACGTAAAGGTTGAAATAAAGAGACAGGTTGGAGAAATTAAAATAAACTGGATACTTAAAATAAGAGTGGTTCTATTTTGGAAAGAAATCAAAATTTAAATATCCATTACAGACTCTGGAATTGCCAAACATTACACAATAAGAGACAGACACTTGAACAGTAGTTTCTTAGAAGTAAATGCCGTAAGACACAGTACTGTGGCATATCTCCTAAGATACATGGTGTACAGTTGAATATAGTAAACAGTTGGCAATCTAGTAGCACTTTAAATTCATGTAGTCAGGGCACTAAAGAAAAAAAAAGATCATCAGAGCATTTGCCATGAAGATATACGTCACGTCGATGAGAAAGTTGTGGCACCCTGCATTATTAGAAAACTGAAAAGAGATATTCACAAAAATATGTTTTATTTTTATTCGGTTTATTAACCAGTTAATAGTTATTTAGAGACGAAGACTAATTGAGTTTTGAGAATAATTATCTAACTGTATTTAGGCGATCCGAAGGGAAGAAGAAGGAAGAAAAAAGAAAGAAAGAAAGAAAAAGAGAAGGAGAAATAGATAGTACAAAACCCGGTCATAAGAAAACTTAAAACAACACAGGTGTCAAAAGATATCTAGGCCAAAGTACCTATTTGAAATTCACGAAGAATAGAAATTATTTTGAAAGAATAGAGTTTAGAAATAATAAAAAAAAAAAAAAGGAAAATAACATGATAACAAGACGGGCCGTGAGCGGATAGACACGCACGGATAGATATCAAATGTCAAAATTATCAGGTCAAGCACTTGACCTAATTCCGTGTCCGCGTAGGATGGAAGTTTGTTATCAATTTGGTTGAAGAAATAAAGATTTTAGAACAATGGAAAAAAAAATATTAATAAGTGACAAACGAAAAGGGTGTCATTGAGATGAGAGGTGACCGCTGGGAAATGTATACAAAAACAAAACATTGGTACACAAACCCTGACCAGCTCTAGAGTTGAAGATAAGGACCACCCAAAATGATGAGTGGAAGATATTTTCAATTCAGATAATTAAGATTTTGTTAAACAGGCCTGAGCGAAAGAAAGAGGTGAAAGCAATTGTTTTAGGCGCCGACAAGGCGGAAAAATTCTTTCTTTAAGTCGCATCTAATTAGCGGCAGGCTGTTTTGACAAAGGCCAAAAAAAAAGGAAACCGAAATCGTCATTTTCGTGCGAAAAGGCCAATTTGGATTTTGTTTTTTTAGCAAGGTGTTTCTTCCCCAGAACAAAGCCCCGGATTGTCCACGCCCGATTGGAGACGTCACGAAGGAAGGAGGGAAGATACCGACCAGAGTCTCATTGGCCGAGGGCAGTCACATGATACATGAGGGAGGAGGAAAGAACCTCGACCAGGGTCACCTGACATACGAGACCAGGGAGACATGATGTCCCCCAGAGGCAGGAGGAAAGAGGAGTGACCAGTAAGACCCGATAATGGGAAATCAGAAATAATGCGACTTTTGAAATTATCAAGAAACCAAGGGCGCCGACAGACCCCCCCCAGAGGCGGCGTCAATAAAAGCAGGACCCCAATCGTGAGAAATAAGTTGCGGGGCGGACGACAATGGAAAGCGGAAATCGGCCCTGTTCATTCGTCTTTAGAATTATCAAGAAAACCCGGACAGACAGCCCCAAAGAAGTTTTTGACCGGCCTCATTAGAAGTTGCAGGACCCCAACCGACAGAAAGAAGAAGCATTTGCGCCGAAGAAAGAAGGAGGAGAAGAGTTCCCCGGACGGCAGAGAGAGAAGAAAATTCCCGAAAGACAAGCAAGAAGAGTTGGTCCTGCAGCCCGAAAGTCGATGAGAAGTTAAAGTTCAGCCCCGGACGGGAGAAAAGAAGAGTTCAGCCCCGGACGGCAGAGAGAAGAGTTCGGACCTTGACGAGAAGTTTTGCAGGGCGGACGAAGAAGAAGTTACTTGCAGTTGCGCTTAGAAGAAGTTGAAATCAACTCAAGCCGAAGTGAAAAAATTCGTCCAACTCAAGCCGAAGTGAATAAGCTCGTCCAACTCAAGCCGAAGAGAAGAAGTCAATTCGCGCACTGACGGCGAGAAGAATCAGCCGTGAACGACTGGTAGAGATCAGCGCCCAGTGTCGAAACCAAACCACACCCCGACATGCAAATTTCTGAGAGAGCAGGCAACTCGAAGTCTTTAAGTTGTATGGTAGAAGCTTGGTGCCACAGTCCACAAAACGGGTCGGGAAGTAGGAATAATTTTATGTAACGAACATTTAGATATAAAAAGGTTGTTACCCTTTTTTATCAGTAATTTTTGGCCTCGTGAGTTTTTCTTTTTCTTGTGTGTTGCCACCCCCGTCGAACTCAGCTTGCATACGGCCCCAATCCTGTTTGATCCTGTCTGTCTAAGATCTAATCACAACGTGGGTAGGCAGACCGGAGATCAGTGCAGTTACCCTAGTAACCAGGTGTTGGAAGCGAGTTGGGAACGGCGAGGCTGGTAATCATCTAACCAAAGGGTTAGAACGTCACACTTGGAGCCGCGAACGAGATCGAACGACAGAGTCGACGCTGCGACCAGGGGGGGGGGGCGACGTCACAACTGGTACCGTGACCAAAGGATCGACCCTTGGGCAGCCACGTGACGTCACAAAGTGACTAAAGTCGAAATGGCAGATCAAGATCGATTATATTACTGACACTTTGAATTTTGTCAAAAATCTCCAGATATACATCAGAAGCAGCATGCCAGATATGGTAGCAATATTCAATACCTGGAATAATCGTAGAATATTGAACTGATCACTGAACTTTACGTAAGGTGATTATTCTCGATTCGCAACACATGCCAATTATTTAGAAAAACTTCATTATTAGAAACAATCGAAGAGAAATGTACTTAGACTTAGTAATTTGTGAATCGAATATGCAGCCAAATTTTAATTATAATTAAAATATTTGAGGGGATCTCAAATGTGTGATTTATAAAATAACAGCATCATCCAGATCAAAACAGCCGATTTATGTATTCAGTTAACTCAAACACATAACCACAATAAAATATGAACGAAAGTGGAACAAAAACAATTAGAAATGCTTTCAAGAATACTTTTAGCTCCGAAACAGAAGAGAAGGTGTAGATAAAATATAGACTGGAAAAGCAGGTTTGGATAAACATAAAAGTTGAAATAATCAGACATGATGGAGAAAATAAAACAAACCGGATACCTAAAGTAAGAGTGGTTCTAGTTTGGAAAAAAATATCAAAATTTGAATAGCCATCACAGACGCAGGAATTGCTAAACTCTACACAATAAGCGAGAGACTCTTGACCAGTAGATCCTTAAAACTAAAGGCCATGAGAGGCAATAGTGAACAGCAGTTAGTGACAAACGAAAAACTTTATTATTGGCGTGTTAAAAACTGTACATATGGAAATTATCTACGATTAGATATGGCATGAGGCCGAAAATACGCAGCGATAACTGAAGGTCGAACTCAATATTCATTCATAGTTAATATAGCGAGACAAGCCTGCTATTACACCACGTCGAAATGCCTAAAAGACAACACACTATGAGAGAAACTCTTGACGTGAGGCTAGCGACTACACATTATGTGTTCAATCCCAGTGATCACGTGTTTAAGTGATATATATATATATGTGTGTGTGTGTGTGTGTGTGTGTGTGTGTGTGCGCGCGCGCGCATGTATGTACGTATGTATGTATGTATGTATGTACTGATTCATTATGGGATTAGAGAGATGTGCTAACACATATAATACATAAGATATCAGATAAATATTGGTCGCCTGAAAATGATTCTTTGTTTCTAAGTACCATCTTCAGGTAGCAAATAAGGAAGGATACCTTACATCGAGCCTGTATATATTTCAGTCATATAATATGTAATCTTTTCTTTTCTCCTTGATATCCCTCTCCTACTAGTGGGAGGGGTTGTTTTCTCTCACTTAAGTGGGAATTTCGCTTTAGACAATATCCACACGTGGAATCAAATCTGAACAAGAAACAGCAGCTCTGAATTGTCTCGTCTATAATGTAAGCTATGCGAACTTTTATGCAAGTAATTTTAATAAAATGACAAAAATTGTTTTTTCAGTTGAAAAATACGGTTTACTCTGCTTACCGAACATTTAATAATTCAGATAATCATATGATCCTTCCAAAGGTATATATATATATATATATATATATATATATATATATATATATATATATATATACAAAATATATATATATATATATATATATATATACATATATATATATATATATATATATATATATATATATATATATTAATGTATGTATGTATGTATGTATATTGCCCTTGGTTTAGTGTGATTTTTGTATAACCTCATATATATTGTTCAAATTGTTGATCACTCTAGATAACACGCTCTTTCCCAGAAACTGTAACTAATTTCTGCTCAGCATAGTTGCAAGTAGAAACCACAGGTGGGCTCTGTGGGTGTCGAATAAACACAAATGCGCCTGAGCAAGCGTCTGCCATAGAGAATGGCCAACAGCCCTATACCGTTTCCTCGCCCTATTCATATGTGTTTATCTTTATCTTTGAATAGAAGTACAGCTTTATCCATTGTTTCGTTTTTGGATAGGGTTTCACGATCCTTCTTTTGATGAAATAATAAATGTGACTGTCATGAATTTTTGGTTATTTGATTGGATGGAAGCTACGACTCTACATACTGATGCTACCAGTTTGGCAGATTTCTTGTTCTTTCATCCTGACTGGTATTTACGATACCAAAATCCTTGATAGCGCCTTGAGATGCTGTTCTGATCAACAGTGACATAATATCGGGGTTCTTACTGTGCCATGTCCCTCATGTATAGGTGGGCAACCCTGGGACCAAACTATGTTTTGTCTCCGCCGATTCCCAGCCAGCTTATCTTTTACAACTATTATTCTTGACTTTTCTCACCTCTACATATAAGACCATGGCTAAAATCAGTAAATCAAATAAAACAGAACAAGCTCGCCAAAAGCACCTAAATCTCAATTTTCTCCGACATTCTGGTATTCGTACCAATTTCAGCAGTGTGGAATCGTTTCTCTTTGAACATTCTCCATATACCCTAGCACATTCGCAATCTAATCTAAATTCATAAAACTTTTCTTATATGTACCACCGACTTTCAAGACTTTAAACTCAGTCAGTTATCGCTTCTTCCTTTATCCTTCCCTTTTCGCTCATGATTGTTGCTTGCTAAATAGAATTTCTGATAGTATAGCCAGGAAATATCTTTGTATTCTGTGACATCAATGCCCATCATGTCAGGTGGCTTAATCACACTAATGTCAGTGACGTCGCTGACATCCAGTTCTTGAACATTTTTTTTCCTGTTACTCAATCTCGCACTCAAATTGTAGACTTCTCCATGTTTACCTAGAAAATCAGACGGACACGCTTCTCTATTTTCTCTTTCCTAACTCCTCCCCAGACTCATGACCTGCTCGGCAGCTTTGTCCTCTTTGCAAATCACGATGCCCCTTGGAACGATATTTTTAATCATTCTGTTAGAAAATGTGCCACTGAGGTCCCTTCCTGGACGAAAACTGTCAAAATGAAGCTTTTTTGGTTCTCTACCGACGTTGCTTTACTTTTTTGAGCATACTAAAACCGGTGCTTTAAAGTGTATTTTTTGTTTTGTTTATATATAAATATATATATATATATATATATATATATATATATATATATATATATGTTGTATATACTAGAGAATTATGTCGCGTCTTGCTGTCTCACACATTTATTTAATAAGAAAATGATGAGTGATTTTAATTCATTCTTATAATTTATGGAGAAAAATGATGCATTTCAATATCACTCAATGAACGTGCCGAAGTGACCTCCATCTTCTTGATTTCTCCTATATTTTGGATAGGAGTCACTCCTTTGTTCAAATTTAAAATTAATTTAAATCAAAAGGAAACATATTTCAGTGTATGTGCAAAAACATTTTGATCTGACCCCTTTGATGTGTATTTGACACAATACTCGATTGAATGAACTGATGTGCAGATTTCAATATTGATATGACAGTTGAATTGTTGCAACAAATATGTATTACAAGGCACTACTCACTGATTGGTGATTTCTTGCTCAATTTGATTTCCATATTTCCACAATTTGATCTTGCCTATGTGCCCTCTATCTTCCGGCTTTCTCCTCCTATATTTTATATAGTAGTTATTCTATTGTTCAAATTTAAATTTAATTTAAATCAAAGCAAAAATATTTCAGAGGGTTGTGGGACTTCTTTTGAGATCGAAATGATCTTGCTGATGGGACCACCATCTTCTGGTTTTCTCTTTCTATATATTGGATTGGAATTATTCACTTGTTCAAATTTAAATCAAAGGGAAAAATTACTGATGGGAGGTGTTAAGTACCCATTTGATTATAATTAAATATACATATAACATGGGTAATGTAGTTTCGGAATATGTATAGTTATGGGGTGCTTCTCCTAAATCCTTCTTGGGTTCTATTCAAACAAAACTCTGTGTGACAGTGTGATAGAAAACATTAAATATTGAATTTTAAAACCCAAATATGTATATATATATATATATATATATATATATATATATATATATATATATATATATATGTACATATGTGTGTATATATATATATATATATATATATATATATATATATATATATACATATATATATATATATATACGAAAAAAAAAAAAGCACATGAATTAAGAGATATAACTTTTTTTCAGTCTGAAGTTCTGGTTTAAGGAATTATCATTGTTTACACTATTTAAACTTAGACTACTTTCCGCAACTTTTTTGCTGTTATCACAAAGTTTCGGCTGTTTTCCCTCCAGTCTTCATCAGCCAATTTTCCTTCTAGAACACCAATCACCTGATGATGGTCGAAGCGTTACGATAACAACAACAAAGACGCCGACTATAGTCCGCCTCTAAATAATGTGTCATTATAATTTTTTTCACAAATGTTGAATTCCTTCACTCAGTTACTTTTTATTATACAAACTTTTGTCTTCTTATTTCTATAGCCTTCGACTCGTGTAGAATCCGAAAATGCATAAAGATGGTTATTTTATCTAAGGGAAAATCGAAAAAGAGAAAGGATATTGTAGTTACTATTCTAAAAAGTGCAGGTAATTCCTAGCAACATTATCTACAGAGACGATATGATTCTTAGAACCCGTGTGATTACTTCATATTTCCACATAGCGATACTCCTAAATCTACTCCTGGCTGATATCTAAACTAACCTGGCATATACAACTATTTGACTGGATCATATATTTAGATTATTTCACGCCGGCAATGCTCTTTATCTCTTATTTCGACTTTATTACAAAGAGGATAATGTGAGACGTTTTTGTCCAGATATGTTTTGATATTAAAGATGAAATATCGTTGTATGGCGAGGTATGTATTTTTTTTTATTTCATATTTTCCAATATTTACTTGGGATGTAATGACAATTCTGCGAATGATGACAGTTCAAAAATGATATTCATTTTACAAAGTTTATGACTCAAATAACTAAACTAAAATTTTAAAACTCTTTAAAACTAAAATTTACTACTCTTTTTCCGCTCAAATCATAAAATATATTTTTCCAGCAAATGAAAATATGCTGGTTATTACAAAAAAAGAAAAACAAAGAAATAGAATTTCATTTTGTTTGTTGTTTGGTAACATTAGGAGCGTCTATTTTTTAACTAAATGCATTCCAAAAATGTGTCTCCATTTTATAGTGACAGATGCCATATCAGTCTGCATTTAAAAGGGAATGATTATCAAAACTGTCATATTTTCTATGGATTCTAGCAGAAGATGAAAAGAAGAAATGCAGCATTTTCGACTGAAATTTAAAGAAATATAAAACTACCAATCAAACTCAGAAAAACGATTTGTGCCAGCTATCGAAATAATACGATGAATGAGCGAAGTTGTCAAAAGTTCTTTTCTTTTTTTTTTCTTTTTTTTCTTTTTTTTTTGCATAATTTTTATGCTGACGATGTCTCATTAAACGATGTTACAATGTCGGGTAGACCACCTAAAGCTGATTATCAAACTTAGACAATCCTTGTGAAGAATCAACGTTATTCGATTCAGGAAATAGCCATGATATTCAAAATAGTCAAATCTGTTCCCACCATCTTGATTATGTTAGTCGCGTTGATCTGTTGCTTCGTCGTAATAAAATATTTCGTTTTTGAAACATATTTTGACATATTTTGAAAGTGAATAAACTAAAGCAAATTAAAACCCAAGATACCGTCAGGTATTCTTCTGTCGACGTAGACATAATAATTATTCAAGCTGTATAAATTTTAATATTCAATGAGAATTTGATATAAACATACGCTGGACGGAAAACTTGCTACTTGCTCCGATCTCTTTGGGAACGAAATATGATGACAGATGCATCAGCGACATTACAAATAGCGATTGTGTTGAAAAATAAATATTCATTGTGTGTAAAATATAGAGATTTTCACCATTAAGTTCTTGACTTATTAATTTAACTATATATGGTATTCCATAACTTATGTTAGTCTAAACCATGCAAAGGCACTTACTGTAGTACGAAACATACTCTCCGAGTCGATTTTGCTAGAATATTGAGTGTGATATATTAGTTGTCTACGCAAAGAATAGAGAACGTGTTTGGCTGAGCAATCGACTAGAAATCGGTCCTCACTCTGTGGCCATGTAATAAAAGCGGTAATGATTAAATGATAAAACGAGACTTGAATCTTCATTAATTTAACATTACATTTTATTCAACTACTGATTTTATCAGATACTCTCGGCCAGTCTGTGGTATTCAGCCTCGCAAATCCCTCAACCGAAACGTCCTCCTGACAGTCCTTTCTTCAGGAGAACGATTGTTTATATATTCACCTGTCTAATGTTTCTTTTTCCCCACACACACATATCACTCGCAGCCTTATTCATAAGTGTTCACTTCTCAGGTTCACCACTGAAAAAATCAACTCTACACCTGGTTTCCTTGATAGATGCTAAACCTAATATGACATAATACACACCCAGTTACTCTAGCTAGACTTTGTGTCAAATTATACAGTGAAGAGAAAATAATCATAATTGGGAATTTCTGCAAATATTGCACTCTTTACTAAGTTTCGCTGTTCAATTTGATAGTGCATTGAATTCTATCCTTCCTTCGTTTTATTTTTTTTACTAAATTTCACAAATTAAAAGGCACAAGAGTCACTCAAGATAGAGGGCTACTGAAGGAGTTTGTCATCTGAGCGGTAAGAATATGAGTTAAGAGGCGGTGTTTATGAAGAGATGTGAAGTGGTCGGTAAGGCATCCTCTTGGGAGTTTGTTCCACTAAGTAACGTTTTCTGGAAAGAAACTGTTCGAGTGATATTTATTCTTTTACTAATGGAATATGAAGGAAATAAGGACGGTTCACCTCTGTGTATGTGGTATGGCGATTCTTAGCTGTGAAGGTTATAGATGCTGGAACTAAGCATAGTGGTTCGCCAGAACATTTTCCATAGAAATAGCGAAAGAGTAGCAAGAGGCTCGCAACGTTTCGTCTGTGGGAACATAATTCATCACTCACAAGCCGCATATACGCTTTTGAGTTCAATCAAAACTGAAAAATGAAAGCTAAGCAGCTCCAGACTATATATGGCAGCATTAGGCAAGTTTCTCTCTGATCTGTCGCTTGTAAATGTAAAGCATAGCAGGAGGAAAGGGACGTTGGAGAGGTACAGGGAAAATACCATTTTTTTTTAACATATTTAGTCATAAATCGAATATATGAGTTCTATTTGAGTTCTGGGTTGAAGTTAAGTCCCAATCAGCAAAGACAATCGGATATTTTAGCCTTGTGCCAGACTAAGCACAGTTAAATTAAGGGATGCGCCCATACAAATATCGGCAAATAATTGCACTTGGTGTCCAGCTTTAAAAGGATAATATATTTGTTGTTGATTCGTTTTTTTAATCTGATCATTCAAGGAAAACGTATTGACTTCATCTCTTTCAACTGCCATGCTATACAAAATTAGTAATGTTCTCTCGTGCTTGTTTTATTTCTGATTTTTATCTGTCTCTCTTTATTTCATTGGGAAAAAGATGAATGCGTTTTTTCTTTCGTTTATTCCCTTCAGAGCACACTCACCGTCAGCTATCACAAGTGTTTAATCCTTGGCCCAACTGTTTATCCTCAACTGCCGTATAGATAAGCCTTTTCACCGCAGGACACTAAAAGAAATGGCGAATAAGAACCAAAAAATAATAACGGTGTTATGAAAAAGTTGTAGATCTAGAAGGATAGGAAAAGCAGGAACGCTGAAGAAGTTCGTGGAAAAGAGATAGAAAGCGTGAAAGCAATGGTGATTTGTTTAAGAATAGGCGTAATAAAAGAAAACGATCTATCAACGAAAAGAAATTAAAAAAAAGTTTGTAAAAATGACATTTTAGAAGAAGAAAAATATATATAAAAAACAAAATAAAAAGGGAAAAACTGTCTTAGTTGTATTAATGATGGCAGTCAATATCCTTGTTGTCATAGCGTACGTGATAGTGAAAGTGAGGAGGAGGAGAAGAAATTGCAAGGTTTCAGTCAGAAGAAGATGAAAAGCAAGAATTCCAGCGTATTTGATAAGATCGAACTTGCGGCAAAATAATTTACATTTCGGCTTTCGATTCTATTCAATTTCGGTTTTCATTGCCATTGACTTCTGTCTCAAATCTTCCTCTTTTTTTTTTTTTCTTTTTTTCCTGTTCTGTCGTAAAGATATTTTTAAAGTCCCCGGTCGTAAACAAAAACATCGGATTTTCTTTCTTCTTCCACTATAATGTCTTATCGTTATTATTCATATTGATTGCGTCCTACATACAGATGGCATCCGTTCTTAAATCACAGACATCTGGTGACTTGCATCTTTTCCTTTATTTCTGTTTTTTTTTGTTTTTTTTTTTCATTCTATTCTTTCTAGAAAATAAAGAAACCAAGGAAGTTTTAATAAAACTATACCATGAATCTATTCAACAACTTTTCTATACAAAACCTATACGAATCACTGGAAGACTGTCTTATAGAAATCTACCTGATCTTTTATAATTTGTATTAACTTAGCCCGTGTAACAAAAAACTGAGAGTCCACTGCGCGACTCAAGATTCGCATTTGTTTATCCATTGAAATAACTCATGGTTTATTTGATTTATTTACAAGATAAATACTTATTTACAAGATTTACTTAGTAGCGCGATCGTTTTATGATTAAGATAAGTGTAATGGAATTATTAATTAATGTTTTTTTTTTTCAAATTAGTTCTAATTCAGAATGTTTGAATCAAGTAGAAACGTTTCCAAATAAATGATGATTAATTAGTTATTCTTTTAATAGAAAATGTTTGATTAAAAACTGATTTGACATCAATGGCCCGGTATTGGAAGTAAAAGGAAATTAATCTATTAACTTTACATTCCTTAAGATTTCCGTTTTCTTTTTCGTTTACTTTTCCTAATTAAGGAAATGTTGCTTCTCCTCTTGCGGCTTCCTTTTTTTAAATAAAAGCAATTCGCAAATGATACATATGATATGAGAATATATTTTTGTTCAATCACAAATGCTAATCTACACATTTAGAAAAGTCCTATATATATATATATATATATATATATATATATATAAATTAAAAATTTAACAAAGTTGTACGTAAAAGACCATTTTTCATATAATCAATCCTCTCTTCCTTAGGTGTTTTAATTATGTATTTGCTTTTTTTTCTATCTGTGCGTATGTTTGTTGTCTTTTCTTAATGTGATGCGTTTCTTAGAGCCATGCATGACCATGCTCTTACATAACAATATATATAGCTATATATATATATATATATATATATATATATATATATATATATATATATATATATATATATTTAGTTAAAGATACATTTATACTATTCATATTGCTCGGACTACTGTCCTCATCTTTATTGGCATATTCACGACGTTTTTGGCCATTGTAAGCTTCGGCCTTCTTCAAGTGATATATGTTGGAATTTCCAATCCTTTATTTCATCCACCGGAGTAGATTATTCTTTTCCACGTGCCACGATTTTTTCTGGCTATCTCATATTCAGTTATTTATTTTTGAATTCAAACGTATATCACTTGAAGAAGGTCGGAACGTACAACGGCCGAAATGTTAAAAATATGACAATAAAAATGTAAATTGTGTAAGTAGTTACTATAACTCAACACAAAAAATATGTTAAAATACATCTGTCAAATTTCTACTATTTTTTAAGAGATGCATTAACTTCTTATGATCTGTTTTTGTTTTTTGTCTTTGCTTTTGTTTTTTGTGTTTTGTTTGTTTGTTTTTTTTTGTTTTTTTGTTCTTTGCTTTTTTCTTTTTTTACTTTTAAATCAAAGCGAATTTAAAGACATGAAAAAAGAAAAAGCAATAATGCATTGCCATGGACACAAAGATAGAGGATTCGGGTCAAAATTTCTACAAATGACAATGCTAGCAAGTAAAAGAAAACTGCTCTAAACACCACACCATGGATCAAGACGGGTTGATAACCCAGCAATGACCTAAATTAATCAACTCTATTATGACAAAGAATGCCACCCTAATGACATTCCGACCTTGATGGTTGGCGTGATAGACTAACTCGACCGAATATAAATGAAAACACCGAAGTCAATTGTAATAATTCATGGAAAAAATTTTAAAAATCCCATCAAAGCCTTTTACAATCCACGAAGGGCCATTTTCACTGAAGAAGGTTACACGCAAGGAGAGAGTTTTAAGTTACATAGAAATCTGATTTTAACCAACAAAATGGAGAACAGTATTGGTTAAAATTCGAAATAAGGCGAAAAGATTTGAAAAGAGAAATAATATATTCTGCGTGAATTTCTAAATGGAGAAATTATCATTATTCACATTATTTGCAGAATGGATTAAATATTCTCATCTTTATAATTACTATCACAACGTTTCGGATGTTTTGCTCTCCAGAAACTATCAGATTTCTGTCGATCCGGATAACATCCAGGGAATTTCAAATTGAACTCATTATT
>CAHIKZ030002200.1:0-15000 GCA_903632075.3 Acanthosepion pharaonis
ATTAAATCCATGTAAAAAGAAGTAAAAAAAATTTTTTTAAAATAGCTTCTATCTGTATTAGAAGTTCTTATACCGAAAAATTCACCTTATTTATTGAATGACCCTTGTAAATCTATACCTACCTTTTTGACTTTCATCATCATTATCATCATCATCGTTATCATAAGTCTGATAAGACTGCTTTAATTGTCGGAGGACCTTAGGGAGAAGAAACAGGCAACCTCCTTTAGGATGATCTGATTTCGGTGATCCTCAGCAGTTCCGGCATAGTCATGTCTGTCCAATCTTTGATGTTGTCTGACCAGCTTTTGATTTACCGTTTCCGCTTGCGCCACCTCCAATAGTGACTTGCATGAGGATCTAGGGGCTGAAATGTCGTGTGACTTGGCCAAACCATGACTTGCTTCGGCAATTAGTTGAAAATTCGTCTCAGTCTGTGCTGGTCAAACTCTCTGCCTCCGGGCAGAGATGATCTACAGACGAGGCTATGTCGAAGGGCAGAGTCTCTTCTTGGGAAACAGCTACCCGACCCAGTTTTATACGGTAAGTTTTGTCCGAGCGTACGGGATTGGATACCCTACATTAAATTCGGCTTTGTGACACATCTGACCGCGTGGAGTGGTTGGTAGATATCCTTGGCCAAGCCCTGACACCTTCCGATGCTTAATAGTGGTGAGAAATGATTTACGTCGGCCCACGAGACTTTTAACTTTGCAATGTACATAGTCCTTGGTTTTGTGCTCCCAGTAGGAAATGCGGAGGCTGCTTTCTTAAGCATTTGTTCTCGAACACTTGGATCGTTTTTCCTATCTCAGCCAAGACTGTCCAAGCCTAACAAGTTCCTCCATATCTTTTCCAGTCTGACCATCGCTGATGTCGCTGTGGCGATCTGTGAGGTGTTCTCTGCGTTGTCGGTGCCATCTTTTGACTATAGTGTAAACGAAACTCATGTTTACATGTTTGTCACTCGTCTAAACCCAACTATTTTTTTCTTAATGCCTCCTGACGTGACATACAGACGAAAAAGAATCCGTTCATCACGGGGTTTAAATTTAAATCTCACTTGTATATTTTAGGCTTTTTTTTGTGAGATCAACTTTCTTAGAAATGATTGTTAGTTTAGTAAAGTATTTTTCAAGCGAGTGGAACGCAGAATATGTGAAAAAAAGTGAAATAACTAATCATTTGGAAAACAATGGATCTGATCCAATTTTATCAAAATATGCTCCAAGCATTTGTTAATTAACAGTCTATTGACATTTTGTAATATATATATATATATATATATATATATATATATACATGCATATATATATATATATATATATATATATATTTATTTATTTATTATACACTGTTACATTAAAACATGTAATTACTACAAAATTGTACATTTTGTTTCGACGCTTAAATAAAACGTCTCTTCGGGTAATTAACAATGATGCTAATAAACGATCTTATTCAAAATTTGAATTTATGAAACATTACTTCCTTTTCCGTTTTTTGAAAATTTTCCATAACAGGTAAAAAGGATTTTTATAAAAAAAAGAGAAAGAAAATAAGAAATTAGCAAAAGGAAAAAGAAGAGGAAAGAAAAGAAAGGCAAAAGAAAGCATAAGAAATAAATTCTACTATCAAAGATAATAGATAGTCTATAAACAAACACGAGAATATCTTATACGAAGGATGAAGTGGAAGGCGTATTTTTAAAGACCGTGGAGTTCCCACTACAAAAGATACGTATGGATTTAAAAATCTGAAAACTACATCTCTCATTGACAAACTTCTTAATTTTGAGAGAGAGATTATATTTGATATTATCAATAATATCATTTTCCATTACCGAAAAAATAAATTTAAAAACACTTGAACATTTTGGTTCGGGATATAAATGAATCAAATCAGGTTTTTGTGAAATCAGATAAAAATTATAATTTCTATAAATTGGATCATGTGCAGTACAAAGCTTTGATAAAGAAAAAAATTAATGAATAACTATAAGAAAAGTCAGTATTGACTATTCTAATTGTATTGATAATATCAACTTTCAGCTAAACAAGTTGAAAATCAGCGATAGAGTTGCAAAACTCATTACGAAGGAGGCGTACGTGTTATTTAAAGAGCACAAACCTGAATTTCAGCAAAAATTACTCACTAGAATTATTAATTCAACTAGATTTGAGATTGGTAAAATAAGTAATCTAAACGAGTCAACTTTCAAATAAAAAAATCAATTTGATCTTATATAATGGAGTGGTACATCAGAATTAATCAATTGGTTTAAGAACTTCGAAGACAAAAAATGTACTTTCATCCAATTTGATATCGTGGATTTTTATCGATCTATCTCTAAAGACCTTTTCCATTTAGATTTGGAATTCGCTGAAATTTATTCAGACATTTCGAAGGATGAAATCAACATTATTTTGAACTGTAGAAAATTAGTCTTAATACATGACAACGAACAGTGAATTAAAAATTCGACTGATAATTTCGATATAACAATGGGATCTTTGGATTCTGCAGAATCTTCATACTTAGTTGTATTGTTCTTATTGTACAACCTCACCGTATATGAAGACATTGATTTGAATAGTATAGGGCTGTATAGAGATGATGGACTCATGGTTGTAAATAAATCTACTGGAAGTAAGGTTGCCCTACTCTATCGCTTATTTTTAATTCATCAGTAATAATTTTACTAGTTCTGCTAATATAATCTATCATATTTATGTTGTAGTTATGAGATTTTTTATAAGTCTTTGTTAAATTTTTTTAATTAAGTTGTTGTAGTCGTCTGCCATCAATTTATAGAAGTTTCCCGTTTTGTCACCTTGACTTGACATCTTTCCAAATGTAACTAATATGTTGATACAATATGTTAACCCTTACGCCCCTTATTGAAATAATTGCTTCAGCCGTTTCCATAATAATTAATATTACGAATGCACATACTTATAAAGCTGCGTAAATTTCAAGATTAGTTATTCCAAAAATTTCGCTTGAAGATGAAACACAGCTTGACACTTTAATGCAATTTAATTTTTATAATTTCTTTGAAGTTTTAGCTCCTGTTTTTGAAACCTGAGAACTCTTATGTAGCGATGGAATCATGTTTTTATAAAAATAATTATATATATATATATATATATATGGCTGACACAAACTCCGCACCATACCGAGATTGATAAAACAAACGACCAATTATCTTCGTCCTCCGAAATAGGCTATACCCCACGTGAGGTTATTTTGGATTTTATTGTTTATTAATTATTTGCTCTGTAATAATAAATACATTGAGGTCTTTTTGTGGATCAATTTTAATATTTATTTTATTTTACTAGAATCCACTTGGATGATATAGCAGCGAATTTATTTCCTTTACTATATATATATATATATATATATATATATATATATATATATGTATGTATGTCTCTCTCTCTCTCTCTCTCTCTCTCTCTGTATGTGTAACGGATTCGACTGCAGGATTTATCTGGAGAAACAACATCCATAGCATGAGTTGATTATATGTTTGACACCATCATCTCCCAAGACTTCATTATCTATTATGAAAATGCGTCTTAACAACAACAGAAAATCTCTTATCTTTGCAAGCAAAGATAGAATCGATTGTATGAAAACAAAAAACAAAAAAAGGAGAGATATATGAAATGCCAGATTTCACAAGACAGATTTTAGACTACAACATATTAATTTAAAAATAAATCTTTTATTCTTATTTTTACGAGGTTTTCTTCCTCATATTTTTTGGCTTTTTATGGCAAGATTCAGGTCGAATTTACAACCGACCAGTGAGCATGGAGCAGAAAACGAAAAAGTAGGCGCTGAAAAGATGTGGACACAAGTTTTGTTTTAATATTAATAAAACTCTAAAGAGGTGACTACGTAATCATGCTAACAAGTTTTGTCTCTTGTAGAATCGAATCGAGTTGCTTGTATTGAAAGTTCGGATGTTATACGGAATTTACTCATAATTTATTACTCATAATATGTGACACAGTTACTTCCATGTGTATATAAAAGAAGGATGTTGAAGGAAAAACGATTAAGAAGATGACCTTGTCTTATAAAACTACTGCGAACACAGCCTGATTAAAAAAGAGCTCTCATTTGTTCCCCATCATAGCCGAAGTACCCCTTATTTAATAACCCGAATCAATGCGGCTGGCAAGAAAAGAGTTATACATAAAGTAAACAAAGAACCGGACACATTTCCCCTCCTGTCCGTCTTCGGGACCCGTTCTCGTCTTGGCCTCGCGTAAGAAACATTTGGTGTTTGAAATTGTGCAGGACGTCCGACATTTAGGAAAACTCCTGTTCATCGCGTATTACGAATAGCGTTTCCGTTTTCTCCGTCCCTGGTAGATGAGGGGCAGTACGTTCGCGGTTCCCATAGAAGACCCCTTCGCCGACTGCCACTGGTGAAAGGGAATTTAGAGAGTGCCTTCAGCTTGGGGACACTGCGCGTCGACCTACACGCGGGGAACTGGTCGCGACGACGAACAGGAGGTGAAGTGAGTTCGTTGCCGGCCGTGATGGTCAGTCTTTTCGTATGTGCCTGTGTATCGGTGATCTGTTCAAGATCGATTTTCTTCATAGATTCTTTTGTTTGGATGATTTATTTCGCAAATGTCTGTGGCAGGGTTATGGTTAGGGTTAGGGTTTTAAGATACTAACACACCACACACGATGAAAAGACATTTCCTGGCTTCATTATGAAATGCATACCCGGAAGTAAGTTTTCCACATGTGATATGAAATAAGCTTAGAACTGCATAGAATGTAGACCTGTACTTGTGAAATAGTCTCAACATTAAGTATGTGACTAGAAATGATGTTTGACGATCACCCCCGTTGTTATGTAGTGGTCTTCATGGAAATGCATTGATGTATTGTCACTGACTCTTACTGAGAGTCGAATCAGTCGTATTTTCAGTAGCAGAAATATTTTTATAGTATTAAAAAGCACGACGCACATGGTCTGTATTAGTGACTTTAATTGTTCTCACAATGGAAACTTACCGACTACTTATCAGTGGCAGATAGGGAGAAGAGAGTAAGAAAGACTTTCCCATACCAACAGTTACAGAACCAACATTTTCCTACGAGGTGAAAATCCTCACTAAAGGATGTTGGAAGCAGAAACTATTTTTAACAGGAAATATCACCTTCTTTTAAACTGCCGATTCGTCAGTTCACGGCCCAAAGAAAAGGCACAGCCAAATCATTCTTCTTTTTTCTTTGTTATCGGGACTTTTTACCGTCAGATGACCCTATCCTGAAGAATGTTGGAAGCAGAAACTATTTTTGCCGAAAATTATCGCGTTCTTGTTAATTGCTGATTTGTCAATTCACAGCCCAGTGAGAAGGCAATGACAAATCATTCTTCATTTGTTTGCGGGACTTTTAACCGTCAACTGATCCTATCAAATATATCCTAATTAAGAATTTTTTTCATTTTAGATCTTTATACTTCTTCTCTATTTTAGATACATAATATCGCACGTTTAGACTAGCGTACTATACAGTGGTTCCTTTGCAGTTTCAATTTTCAACGGTTAACCACAGGACTAAGGCATCCAAAAGTTTTAGTAGTAATAGTCTCAGCAGACGATAATAAGAACACTGGGAATTCCTTTATACAAATAAAATCAGGACGTGATTCATTTCAGCGAAAAGTGTTATTCATATCTGATGTGGGGCCAAAGTTGGGACCACAGAAGTAAAACACGGAACACGGATTAAATGTAAGAACGATATATTAACAACAGGTTACAGAGATAGTGTAAGCGGAGCTTACTATATCACTGTCTATGTCGCTCTGTGTGACGATATTTAGTCACCCCCACGAGGGTGTCATGTGGCACAAGGCCTTTTTAACGTGGGAATTCCCGAGCCATTAGGCTCGGCAAATGGCCATTTGAACCCCGTATAAACGGGTTTCAGGACTTTTACCTCCCGGAGGAGACTCCGCCCTTCGGCGTAGCCTCCTTCGGTTCCTCCCGGTTTGGGAGGGAGTTGAACGAACAGTCGCACCAGAAAGTGAGCGAGCGATGTCGCTCTGTGTGACGATATTTAGTCACCCCTCGCCCCACGAGGGCGTCAGACAAGGCCTTTTTAACGTGGGAGAGCCATTAGGTCGGCCATAAAATAGCCCATTTGAACCCGTATAAACGGGTTCAGGGCCGACCTCCCGAAGGAGACTCCGCCTTCGGCGTAGCCTCCTTTCAGGTTTCTCGCCCGTGGGAAGAGTTTAACCGAACAGTCTCACCAGAAAGTGAGCGAGCGATGTCGCTCGGTGGAATATATTTAGTCGTCCCCCCACGAGAGCGTTGGCACAAGGCCTTTTAACGTGGGCATTTCCGAGCCATTAGGCTCGGCCAAAAATTCATTTGAACCTGTTAAACGGGTTCAGGATTTTTTACCTCCCGAAGGAGACTCCGCCCTTTTGTTAGCCTCCTTCGGGTTCCCTCCTAAAAGGAGAGAGTTGAACCGAACAGTCGCACCAGAAAGGTTGAGCGAGGGATATCGCTCGGTGGGACTATATTTAGTCGATCCCCCACGAGGGCGTCATGTGGCACAAAGGCCTTTTTAACGTGGGCATTTCCGAGCCATTAGGCTTCATTTGAACCCGTATAAACGGGTTGGGGCCGGTTTTACCTCCCGAAGGAGACTCCGCCCTTCGGCGTAGCCTCCTTCGGGTTCCTCCCGCCCGTAGGAAGAGAGTTGAACCGAACAGTCGCACCAGAAAGTGAGCGAGTGATGTCGCTCGGTGGGACTATATTTAGTCGTCCCCCCACGAGGGCGTCATGTGGCACAAGGCCTTTTTAACGTGGGCATTTCCGAGCCATTAGGCTCGGCCAAAAATAGCTCCATTTGAACCCGTATAAACGGTTTCAGGGGCCCCCCTGAAGGAGACTCCGCCTTCATGCGTAGCCTCCTTCGGGTTCCTCCCGCCCGTAGGAAGAGAGTTGAACCGAACAGTCGCACCAGAAAGTGAGCGAATATTGTCGCTCGGTGGGACAATATTCAGTCACCCCACGAGGGCGTCATGTGGCACAAGGCCTTTTTAACGTGGGCATTTCGAGCCATTAGGCTTGCCCATTTTATAAACGTTCAGGGCTGTTTTAGTTTCGCCGGAGGAGACTCCGCCCTTCGGCGTAGCCTCCTTCGGGTTCCTCCCGCCCGTAAAGGGAGTTGAACCGAACAGTCACACCAGAAAGTGAGCGAGCGATGTCGCTCTTGTGACGATATTTTTACACCTCGCCCCACGAGGGCGTAAATGTGGCACAAGGCCTTTTTAACGTCTCAATGAGCCATTAGGCAAAAAAAAATCCCATTTGAACCCGTATAAACGGGTTCAGAAATATTTTTTACCTCCCTAAGGAGACTCCGCCCTTCGGCGTAGCCTCCTTCGGTTTCCTCTCGCCCGTAGGAAGAGAGTTTAATGAACAGTCTCACCAGAAATTGAAGGCGATGTCGCTCGGTGGGAATATATTTCTTCGTCCCCACGAGGGCGTCATGTGGCACAAGGCCTTTTAACGTGGGCATGAGCCATTAGGCTCGGCCAAAAATAGCCATTTGAACCCGTATAAACGGGTTCAGGGGCCAAATTTTACCTCCCGAAGGAGACTCCGCCCTTCGGCGTAGCCTCCTTCGGGTTCCTCTATGCCCGTAGGAAGAGAGTTGAACCGAACATTTCGCACCCAGAAAGTGAGCGAGTGATGTCGCTCGGTGGGACTATATTTCTTCGTCCCCCACGAGGGCGTTGCGGCACAAAGATCTTTTTAACGTGGGCATTTCCGAAATTATAAAAAATATCCCATTTGAAACCCGTATAAACGGGTTTCAGGCCAATTTTACCTCCCGAAGGAGACTCCGCCCTTCGGCGTAGCCTCCTTCGGGTTCCTGCCGTAGGAAGAGAGTTGAACCGAACAGTCGCACCAGAAAGTGAGCATCAGTGATGTCGCTCGGTGGGACTAATTTAATTTCCCCCCCCACGAGGGGCGTTTGTGGCACAAGGCCCTTTTTTAACGTGGGCATTTCCGAATTAGGCTCGGCCAAAATAGCCCATTTGAAACCCGTCTCGGGTTCAGGGCCTTGTTTACCTCCCCGAAGGAGACTCCGCCCTTCGGCGTAGCCTCCTTCGGGTTCCTCCGCCTGTAGGAAGAGAGTTGAACCGAACAGTCGCACCAGAAAGTGAGCGAAAATTGTCGCTCGGTGGGACAATATTCAGTCACCCCCACGAGGGCGTCATGGGCACAAGGCCTTTTAACGTGGGCATTTCCAGCCATGGAATCATTTTTGAATTTACCCATTTGAACCCGTATAAACGGGTTCAGGGCCGATAATATTTACCTCGCAAACATTTTTCCGCCCTTCAGCGTAAGCCTCCTTCCGGTTCCTATATCCGTATCTATGTTGAAAACAGTACAAAAAAAAGTGATAACAGCGATGTCGCTCTGTGTGACGATATTTAGTCACCCCCGCCCCACGAGGGCGTCATGTGGCACAAGGCCTTTTTACGCGTGGGCAATTCCCGAGCCATTAGGCTTAAAAAATGAATAGCCCATTTGATTGATATAAACGGGTTCAGGGCCGATACCTCCCGAAGGACACTCCGCCCTGCTCGGCGTAGCCTCCTTTAGGTTCCTATCCCGTAGGAAGAGGTTTAAATGAACAGTCTCACCAGAAAGTGAGCAGGCGATGTCGCTCGGTGGGAATATATGGTCAGTCGTCCCCACGAGGGCGTCATGTGGCACAAAGGCCTTTTTAACGTGGGCATTTCCGAGCCATTAGGCTCGGCCAAAAATAACCCATTTGAACCCGTATAAACGGGTTCAGGGCCGGTTTTACCTCCCGAAGGAGACTCCGCCCTTCGGCGTAGCCTCCTTCGGGTTCCTCCCGCCCGTAGGAAGAGAGTTGAACCGAACAGTCGCACCAGAAAGTGAGCGAGTGATGGGTGGGACTATATTTAGTCGTCCCCCGAGGGCGTCAAATGTGGCAAAAGGCCTTTTTAACGTGGGCATTTCCGAGCCATTAGGCTCGGTAAAAAAAATAGCCCATTTGAACCCGTATAAACGGGTTCAGGGCCGATTTAGGTATGAAGGAGAATCCGCCCTTCGGCGTAGCCTCCTTCGGGTTCCTCCCGCCCGTTTAGGAAGAGAGTTTAACCGAACAGTCGCACCAGAAAGTGAGCGAGTGATGTCGCAAGTGGGACTATATTCCACGAGGGAGGGCGTCATGTGGCACAAGGCCTTTTTAACGTGGTAAATTTCCGAGCCATTAGGCTCAGGAAAAAATCCCATTTGAACCCGTATAAACGGGTTCCTTTTTGAAATAAACCTCCCGAAGGAGACTCCGCCCTTCGGCGTAGCCTCCTTCGGGTTCCTCCCGCCCGTAGGAAGAGATTTTGAACCGAAAGTCGCACCAGAAAGTGAGCGAGTGATGTCGCTCGGTGGGATTAATATTCAGTCGTCCCCCACGAGGGTGTCATGTGGCACAAGGCCTTTTTAACGTGGGCATTTCCGAGCCATTGGGCTCGGGAAAAAAAGCCCATTTGAACCCGTATAAAAAAAATGTTTTACCTCCCGAAGGAGACTCCGCCCTTCGGCGTAGCCTCCTTCGGGTTCCTCCCGCCCGTAGGAAGAGAGTTGAACCGAACAGTTTCACCAGAAAACGGCTTTGAATATTGTCGCTCGGTGGGACTCTTAAGAGTGCTATGTCGCCTACTTAATATAGGCCTGGAAGAGTCTATTCTGTTGGTAGTTTCCGGTCTCACAATAATATCATACGAGGAATTCCTATATTAATGCATAGTTGCATTAGTAAAGGCATATAGTAAAGCGCGCTATGAATTAATATATTTAAATGTCAAAAAATGTTTAGGTATATCGTGAGAACTGGCCATGGTGTTATAAATTAACATAATTATATCATCTTTAAAGCGGCTGTAGTAATCGAGTATTCATAGATTGTGAAATAGTAACGTGTGTTATTTGTTAATGTATTTAGATGGCTAGAACGACTCTTCATATCGAACGAATTATTAACCGATTATATGGTGGTAACGTGAGTTTTTTGTTAATATATTGAGATAAGATTTATTCATATGGATAGAATTATTAACCCATTGTACGGTGGTAACGTGACTTATTTATTATTATATTTAAATGGCTAGAAAGAGTTACTCATATCGAACGAATTATTAATCTACTATAGGGTGGTAACGTGAGTTGTATGTTAATACATTTAGATGACCAGAAAGCGCTACTCATATCGAAGGAATTATTAATAATGTATTCAGTGGTAACGTTAGTAATTTGCTAATATTATTTAGATGATTAGAAAGCGTTCTTCATATCGAACGAATTATTAATAATTTATTCGGTGGTAACGTGAGTAATTTGTTAAAATATTTAGATGGCTAGAAAGAGTTACTCAGTAACAAAGAAGTTTTAGGGAAAATGGAACGATAAAAATATATATACTTAAGAGACAAATGAAATTTCTTAATGCACATAATGAGGAAAGACGCCCCATGAATATGACACAGAACATATCGAAAGTAAGAGGGTCAGGCGGAGGCCACTTACCTGACGGTGTGAATGAATGTCAGAACGAGACTGTGTGATACTGTAAAAAGATCAACATTACAAGAGCCACAGTAAACAGAATGTTTTACAAGAGACATGATCGTCCACGTCCTGAAGAAACACGGCTCATAGACAAAGAAGAATGTATTAAAATCTACTAACATTCATTCCTATAGTCGTTTGTAGTAAAGGGAGATAATAGTGATTATATTTATAAATTTAGAAAGCGTGGAGTATAATTTCACGTACAATTATAGTGATGTAATGGGAGTTAATTAAGCAGACTCCCCAAAAGAGTTAGGTACACCGTTGATTATTGAATAGATTAGAATGAAAGACATAAAGGTTGATCCTATTTCGTTTAAATCTTGTCATTTTAATTACAACACGTCAGGTAATATACCTACTTTCTATGTCTAAGGCTATCAAGTGATTGAAATTGGTTGATTTTACGTCATGTCAACGCTTGTTGGCTGATTTAATGCCGAATTTTGTATAGGACATCCAACGAGCCATCAAACCAGTTAATAGCATCGCGTGTGACATAAATACAACTGAAGTAAATGCTGCAAACTTTTGGGTAACTTGCTACACGATAACAATTTAAAAAGAATTTCTTCCTCATTTGGGATTTCAGAAATATGGCATTGGCACAATAGAAAATAATAAAAAGTATTTTAAATGTACATATTTTATGAAATATCTTTATGTATTGGATACAACTCAGATAATTTTTTTATTTATCAATTTTATGAAATTTTATTTTATTTTCTTTTCTTTATGTATTGGATTCAGCCAAGAATAATTTGTTTTCTTGAAGAGTTATCATTAATTACACTATTTATACTCATTTCTTTTGAAGCAAATCAGTTCACATAAGGGGTTACGGAAAGTGAGAGCAAGAGTAAAGAGGGTTGTTTGAGGAAGGACTAAAGAGAAAGACGGGGATCAAGATCAAGGCATCAGAAGACGTCGACTGGCATTACATTTGAATATTTGAAGATTATGGCTATCAGGGAAGCAAGTAAAAGAAAACGAGTTCCATTGTACCTTTGGCGGAAAAATGTATGATAAAGTTGAAAAAAGATTATAGTGTGACGCGTTTTGTCTCTTAGGATTTCGTCGGATCAACGTAAACAAATGGAAGTTCGATGACGTCTTAACTGTCATATATATATATATATATATATATATATATGAATATATATATATATATATATATGTATTGTGTGTGTGTGTGTGTGTGTGTGTGTGCGTGTGTGCCATGTGATGGTGATATCTAAATTTTTACATTTTTTTTTAAGTATTTCACGTTAAGCAAGGCGGGAGTGCCACTAGCACGCAAGCAAGGGGTTACAGTGAGTGAATCGAGATTAAAGAAGGTTACTTGACGAATGGATAAATAGAAGGACGTGAATCAGGTTCAAGGTATCAGGAGATGTCGATTGACATTACATTCAAATATTTGAAATCAGGGAAGCAAGTAGGAGGAAGGGAGTTCCACTGTCGGGAAGTGCAAGAGAAGAAGCTGTTGGAGTAGAAGAGGCAGTTACATTTAACTGTTTCGACAATAAAAGGGTGGAGCCGAAATGCCAACCTAGTAGCACGCTTAAATTCATGCAGTTTGGGAACCAGCGAAAGTAGTTCGTCGGAGCAGTTACGGTGAAAAAGAAAGACAAAGGAAGCCACAGCACGTTTGTGAGAAAACGACTGTAGACGAGATGACAGATCAGGACCCATCACATTGCATATTCGTCCCTGGATGTTGTCGAGGACCTCGAGATGAACAGCGGGGACACCAGACCATATATGACACCAGACCTTTGTCCTCATCTTTGTAATCACGTTTCCGCCATCCATCCCTCCAGTCTTTATTCGGTGATCTATATTGATCTGGGTAAACTCGAGGGAATTCCGAATTGAACTCTTTATTTAATCTATGGGGTGGGGGATCTCCTTTTACTGCTCATATCTAGGGATATCGTCTAGTTTTTATTTTATTTAGTATTGTTCAGTTATTGCTCAGGTGTTTCCATTTGGTGCAAATATACATTGACCCAGGGATTGAACTCACAAACACTATGTCACCAAATTCACAAACCACCGTTTTTATCCGCTAGGCCACCGTTGTATGCTCGCCGGCTCTGTCTGATTTAGAACTCTCCATTACTGTTTTTAAATAACACACACACACACACACACACACACACACACACACACACACACACACACACACACACACACACATAATTGTGTATTTGGGCAGAAATCCTCCGCCTTTTATACAAGTTTATGAGGCACTTGAATGTTTTATTTTCCAAACGTGGTAAAAGCACAAGAAAAATGAAATAAAAATAACTTAATCGCGTACCTTGTCAATTCTCTCTCTCTCTCTCTCTCTCTATATATATATATATATATATATATATATATATATATATGTATATTTATTTAAATATATATCTATATATATGTATTTATATATATGTGATATATATGTATATGTGTATAAGAAGCTGAGAGCAGGATCTAAAAGGTCAGCCAATCTAAAAGTGATCTTATCTCACAATCCTCACTCTTGCTTATATGTGGCCTCCTTTGTAAATAACTTAAAATTATTTAAGATTACAAAATTTCATAACTGAATCAATAAGCTGTCAGATCCTCATACGTCGAAACCGACGGAGAGTCCATTATATATATATATATATATATATATATATATATATATATATATATATATATATATATATATGCAATTCATTATATATATTATTTATATATATATATATGCGCGGTACTTTATTGGAAAGCGCTCAATATCAATGAATGATATAGCTAACATATTTAGTTGGATTAATGTGAGTTTGTGACCCTGGGTTTCACGCTTTTGCGATCGTCAGACAAACTGATTAATTTTTAAATTTTGGATTTATATAGGGTTGCGTATATTGGTGTTATGATGGAAGTGGGGAGAAAAATTGTCGTCGGGACGCCACTCATACATACGCAAACATATATACACGCCCGTACACTCATTGACGTACGCAGACACACACACACACACACGCACGCTCACTCACACAAACATAAACATATGTGAACAGTATGGGACGGCATATGTACGCATATGTGTTTCGTTGTGTACATACGTACGCATTTGGTCTCTGTATTCAATGTTGGATTGTGTAGCAAATATTTTTTTGATTGTTCCGCTGTCAACACGCGGATCATTTTTCTGTTTTTGTTCGTTGAATAATATGCGCACGTATATACGTATCATGGGGCCTGTGTAAGACTATGATAGGTAAAAATTGCTATTATTTTTAATTTTTTAAGGTTGTTTTGTTATTAATTTAAAGCCGGTTATTTGCATGTTTTTGGCGATTGCGCATATGTAAATGGTAGAAATTCCAATTTGTAATACTTATTAGCATTTATACGGTGGTATTAATTTTGCTGGGGAAAAGAGAAGTAATTACAATTGTGGGCTGTATTCATATATATATATATATATACAGGGTGTGTTAGGTAAATTGCCACCATTTAATATTTTTAATTTCGCGCATACGCGTTGTTTGTATTTGATTTTGTCGACCTGCACAGTATAGCAAGATCAGTTGGGCACTATCTGTTAGAAAAAGAGCACGATGACGCAAGTTAATCCTACAGAAATTTGGAAACGGCATGATGTACTGCTTGGCCCTCTCAGCGGAAGCTCCAATATGGACGTTTCAGAGTGTTTGGGTGTCAATCTGGACAGTTCAGAATATTCGGAAAGAGGTAGATGAGTCTAATAGTGATTACGAATGTACAGCAACTCGGAAAACTCATTCTGACCTTTCTGATAAGAAAAGGACTCCGGAATTTGTTGGTGACGGTCTCAATAAGAAGGCCTATATCAGGTGCCTTCAGGAAGTAATTCAGTTCTGGATCAAGAGGCTGGCTGCTGGAAGACACTGTGTCTGCAACAGGATTCTCCACTATGCTACTCAAGCAGGAGAATCCAGTCATGTCTGTCAAACAATTTCTGCAACTACATCACCCCTTGCATCTGACTACCTAACTCCACAGACTACAACGACCTTGATTATTATGTGTTTGACGCAATTGAGCAAGAGACCAACAAGATTCCTTGTAGCACCAAAGATGATCTGAAGGTAAGAATTATGGAAGCATGAGATTCCAAAATCGTCTGGAGGCCCGGATTAAAGCGAGGTACCTCCAATTTTCGGCATAAATCTTTGATACTTAAGGTATAAAATGAATTTTTAAAAATGAAAAAGCATTGTTGAAGATTTCATTTTAGCTTTAATTGAAACTAAAGGAATAAATTTATCATTTCCAGTAAGAAAAATATTCTGGTTTAATACAGATAGAA
>CAHIKZ030002200.1:20000-55000 GCA_903632075.3 Acanthosepion pharaonis
TAACGACGAAATTAAAACGACTTGCTTAACTATCCGCAAAAGAATCCTTGAAAACGAATGTAGTTTTTTATACAATTTCTCATGCGATCTAATAATTTTTTTTTTTCCGATGATAAATTATATAAAAACTGTCCGAATGTTCTTTCGATCCGAGCGCCTTCGGCTATACATTTAGCCATTTTCAAGGATTAAATATTTTAACTGTTAAATAAGAAATAGTCTGTTGTATGTATGTTTTATAAAATGTTTTCATTTTTGAAAACACAGTCAAGATATTGTGTCCATGTTCAAAGTTAATATTATTAAGTGTTGTTTTTTTTTGTTTTTATTAATAAGGCTTCCATTATTTTAAACTTTTTTGCATGTAGATGATGGTATTATATTAGTTTTGTCAACAAGTATGTTACGAATAGTGTCTGGTAGGTCTTCATGAATATTTAAATAGACAGTTTTTATATAATTTATCATCCGAAAAGAAAAAAAAATTAGATCGCATGAGAAATTGCATAAAAACTAAATAAATGTGCATATATATATATATATATATATATATATATATATATATATATATATATATATATATATATATAAAATTATGGATTTGAATGCATTTATTTGTGCCTATTTTACAATAATTATTCCTATTCAATAGCTTGTAGAATAATTTAAAACATAGCTGTTACGTCCACCCATTAACCGCCAGGATAATAAAATAGCCTTGCTAATCATAATGCACTACTGACCAGCTCATATAAATAATCACAAAACACATCAAACGTGTTTTGAATATTACATTGAAGCATGAAACAGACTGTCATCTCTTGGTGTTGACCTCAGTGTCCACTTTTATATTTATATAAGCTCTAGCTCTGATATAGAGCACTTTTTTGAATTGTTTCACCCCCAAGCAAAGTGGGAATGCCACTAATGCGCAGGGGATTGTAATGATATGAAATGAACAAAAAAAATAAGAAGAAGGGGGCTTGAGGAATGGACAAAAGATAAACGGGATTCAAGAAGACAGAAGATGATGCATTTAAATATTTGAAGATTGTAGTTATCAGGGAAGCAAGTAAACAGTTAGGAAGTACGAGAAAAGAAACTTTTGAAGCAGAAGTGGCGGTTGCATTTAGCTATTTCAATAGTAATATTGTGGGACCTAAATGCCAATCTAGTAGCACCCTGAGATTCATGTAGTCTGGACATCAGTGAAGAAAGCTCGTCAGAACAGTTGCCATGAAAATATTTGTAGAAAAGGGTGAAGGAAGCCACGTCACGTCGGTGAGAAAGTGAATGAAGTCGAGATGCCTTGATCAAGATTGATTAATTTCCTTCTTTGAATTTTATCAAGAATCTACAGATGTTTATATTTCGGAGATGAGGTATTGTAATTATTTACATTGTACGGACTGTTGTCCTCATCTTTGTTGACATATTGACGGCGTTATGACTACTGTACGATTCCGTCTTCTTCAGGTGATTCGAATTTCGAACAGAAAACTTTATTTCGTGAATTTCGGTAGATTGTTCTAGTTCCACGTGTCACGCCTCTTCCGGATTTCTCAGTATCAGTTATCTCCCTTTGACTCAACTCTTCAAGTATTTTGCTCACCTCAGCTGTAGACAGGTATTGAACTCACAACTCTTTGGTTCACGTTACTGAATTCAACCTTACTCGCTTATCCACTGGAGCATGTGTCACCCGAAAGAGGCATAGCACGTGGAACTAGAACAATCTTCCCCGGTGGACGAAATAAAGGGTCCTGTCCGAAATTGTAATCACTGGAAGAAAGACAGGGCGTTAAACTACAATTCTCCATGATTTAAAAACAGTAAAATCGACCTTGCTAAGCGAAACGCTCTTCTGTGGCTCAATCGGTAAAAGCACATCAGGCTATATGACGGTTCCGTATAGGATACAGGTTCGATTCTTGTCGGAGGACGCATATTTTCTATGAAAATTTCTCAGACATTCTGGCCGGTAAATGTCGTTCATACTGTTTATTATAAACAGAGCATTTACTAAAATATTTGTATCTATAAAAAGAACGTATAAACATAAAAAATGTCTTAAAACAATTGTCGGACTTTGTCCAGTTCATAATATATATGAATTATTTTAGCGTGTATCTGGGAAGAAACAAAATGAAAAAATTAAATCATGGCTCTTTGTGCCCTTCACTGACCTTCAACTACATGATGAATATTCAAGACCCTTCTCAAATTTAAAAGCCATGATACATCAATGACATCCTTGTTCTTGTATCATAATAACATGCAAAATAATAAATCCTTTCATTTGCTTTGATAAACTACTTCAGAGTCCGAAACGAATATATATATATATATATATATATATATATATATAATATGAACATTGAAGTCAACACTCAGAGGCAACTGGCTGTTTCATGCTAGACACAATCGTCAGGCCACCATAATGATTGCGTCGAGCATGAAACAGCCTGTCACCTCTGAGTGTTGACTTCAATTTTCACTTTTATATTTACATACGCTCTATCTCTAATATTTAGCTATTTTTTCCAAAAAATATAAAACACTTTAAAACTATATTTTTTCTCATATATATCTATGTGATAGGATAAAGAAACATATCTCAATCTAATATATTTCCCTTTTATTAAAGCTTTGTCAGAGATCAAGATAGAAATGATAAAAACGATAAAAAAATAAAGAGACGCATATTAATGGTATGTTGTCTTTGGTTAGTTCTTATTGGTTAGATACGTGTCACGTGTAATGAACTAACAGATAATATTCAAATACGTGTGAGAAACATTGTGGACGCTGTGTGTTTAAAAATGAGTGAGATACAGCAAGATGATTTGAAAAATATGTTATGTTCTATCTTAATAAGACTGGCATTAGTCAAATAAAAGTTATGTCCCACGTAGTTGCGGTGTAAGACGAGAGAATTTGAATGCCTACCTAATCGCAAGTTTCTTTTGTGATGCGGGCTTTTAGATCGCGTGATGTCTCCCCAATGTAAATGCTACTACACTGTAGACATTTGATTTGATAAACTCCAGAATTTGAATCGGTGTTTGTCTTATTTTTCATCCTGATTATATCACCGATAGTCTTGGAGGTTGTGGTAACGATCCGCGTGTCAGGAATGGCTAATTCATTTGCTAGTTGAAATGTTAGAGGATTATGAATTTTTCATAATTTTTGTTGGAAGTATTTTTTTTTTTTTTGGTTTTAAAGATTTTGTGAGCTCTCTTTTTTGTGAAATGATATGGGTAGTGTAGAAATCTTAATGTGTTCTTCAATATAATCCTGTTCCTCACTAATGTATTCAGGGTTACATATCCTAGAAGCTCTAAGGAAAAATCCTAAAATTATTCCAGATTTTATTTTAGTGCACTATTTACATTATTCGGATTATTATCCTCATCTTTGTCGCCATATTTATCACAACGTTTTGGCCGTTGTACGCTTCGGCCTTCTTCAGGTCGTTGGAATGTCGAACTGAACCCTTTATTTCGCTCACTGGGGTAGACTGTCCTAGTTCTACGTGCCATGTGTAATAGATGTCAGTTATCAGATATCTCCTCTTAATTCATCTCTCCAAGTTCTCCACTGCCTTAACTTCGTATTGAACTCACACTCTTTGGGTCCTCTCACTGGATTTAACTAACGCCTTTATCCATGTGCCATGTCACTTTAAGGACATCTGTGTATGAATTTCTGTGTATTTTAAATCTAATGTCTTCAGCAACCATTTTTTTTACCAGTGCTCATATTGCAATTTTTGCTGTTATCTCATGTTTTTACCAGAGCTCATATTACAATTTTTGTTATTATTGCTTTTCTCTGGCACTTCTTATTACTGGTTCTCATATTGTATTCATTTCGATGCTTGGTCGGCTCAGGAGATTTTTGTTGTCTAGCATATGTGCTAATTCCTTAAGTTTACGAATTTTCCAATGATGTGGTTGAATTAAAAATTGATGAGGCCATTTTTATTAGTGGGCTTTTTGTTAAACTTTAAAATCTAATTTATTAATTTTTCGTATTCATAGGATATCGAGGAAAGAGGGTTATTTGTTTCAAAATCGTGTGTGAATTCAATGGTTGGTTCAAACTTATTGAGTTTAGCTATTACATTTAAGAGGTTTGTATCTTGAGGATAAAATACGAGGACATCATCTATGTTTCTTAGATAAGTAGAGGTGTTAGGTATGATATGTTTAAATTCTAATAATTCTAAAACCAGGAAAGCGAGAATACCACTCATATGAGTTAAGCCGAATTTTTGCTTGTAGAATATGTTATTTGAAGAAAAGAAACAGCGGTTAGTGATATATATATATATATATATATATATATATATATATGAGAGAACGAACAGATGGAGTAAAAGTCCACGGTTCGTAGCATTTACTTTTAAGAAATAAAAATGACACATCCATATTCCTCCACCCTCTAACCTTGTTTTAACGTAGATTTGATTGGTTAATCGAGACATACCCACAAGTATATTATATTTTTAATTCTGACCTTATGCACACCCACCTTTAAAAGAGGTAACGATTTGTTTTTAAATTTCCCTAATAAATCATTTTTATCACAAGTTATCTACCATCGCCCCAGGAAGTACCATCATAGAATGGCCATGGGAGGTTATCGTGGTAAAGCAAAGGATATTTGAAAACTTAACATCTATCTATCTATCTATCTATCTATCTATGAACCGTAACCCATTCAGATTGGACATAGCTATCTTGCTAGTGGAATATACTTTTCAAACCTTAATATCTATCTATCTATCTATCTATCTATCTATCTGAATTTAGTCATTATCTATCTATCTATCTATCTATCTATCTATCTATCTATCTATCTATCTCAGTCTGTTCATTTTTATCTACCTATGAACCGTTCCGCTCCCTGATTGGCCACAGAATGTTATCTTGCTAGGGGTATGTTCTTTTCAAATCTCTCTCTCTCTCTCTCTCTATCTATCTATCTATCTATCTATCTATCTATCTATCTATCTCTAATTCGTAAAGCACATCTGTGTCTGTGTAAGAACCATATCCGTTCAAGTCATTTTTGGGAATATATATTTCATTATTAACAAACTTATCAATTCCTTATAAAAATCAACATTGAAGGGTTTATTAGTTCCCATTCGTGTAAACTCCTTCAGCAACGAATGACTCGTATGGCCTGCCCCTCAAGAAAGCGGAAGTTGGAACATATCCACACGTACCGTCGACAAATCTGAATCATTACCATAGCCACACGTTGTGGTCATTCAGGGAATTAAATTATTACATCTCGGATTTATTATTTTCCTATCCTTTTCTGTAAAAATTAAGAATATCGGAATCATTTCTAGAATAATTTTCCTTGAAATCAGTAAGAGAAATATTTGAAGCACACATTATTGGTTTAGTATATTTTACAAAGAAGTGTTATTGAAAAATTATATATTTTAGAAGTATTTGAATATTTTTACTTTTAAATATTTGTGTGGCTAAATGAGAAGGATCACGTGATATGGTTGAACTCATAGCTTCCGTCAAATAATTTAATGGTTTTATATTCACTAACAGATTACGTTCTATTGATGTATGGGAATCATGTCAATTGGGGATTTAGTAAATTTACACCCTATATATATATATATATATATATATATATATATATATATATATATATATAATTGATTTGGATTATTTACACTTCTAAACTGTATCTACTGCAAGGAATGTTTGATCACTGTGTAAATGTGCCAAAAGATTTTTTCTCATATATATATATATATATATATATATATATATATATATATATATAATTTTTATTTTAGATATTAAAAAAAAAACATGTTGAAATATTGTCTCATTTATATATATGTCATATATTCTTTTTTCTATATATATATATATATATATATATATATATATATATATATATATATTAATTGATTTGGATTATTTACACTTAAATGAAATTAGTTCATGACGTCGTGCGTAAGTATAAAATATTTTCAACAAAAATTTTCGATTGATACGTACTTAATTTTAGGTTTCAAGTCTATCCCCTCTTTCTCTCTGTCTTTATCTATCTGAATTTTCTCATTATCTATCTATCTATCTATCTATCTATCTATCTATCTATCTATCTATCTATCTATCTATCTATGTTAGTCTCTTCATTATCTGGACATCTGTGTTGCATGGGCTGATATTTTTTAATGAACGCAGTATTTTAAGTGACACTGATATTCAAATAAAAGGTTTAGAAGGAAACCCCCATCAATACTGGTAAGAGTGGTAATAGCGGCTGAACTTGAGAAACCTATTTGCCCTAAACAATATTTTAATAGAAAGATTTTATAAATTTCACCCGAAAGCAGTACTTACGACTCGACCAATGAATGCCATATCAAAATAAAGGATTAAACAGGTGTTGTAGAGTAGTTTTCACAGTGGAGGCTTGTATTTCACTAAGTCGGTCCTAAAATAGGTTCGACGTACAAAACGTTAGGAACTTAAAAATAATAGTTAATGACACAGCAATCTAGTTGTGGTGGTTGATACTTCAATGTTCGACATCGACTGACTCACTCAACTCACTGAGCCCCCTGGCGACTGCTACTAATACTACTTATTATATCTGGGAGAGTCTATTAATAATAGAATAGGTATGTTTCGGTATAACAACAGGCTAATATACAATTAATATCATCAATCTTACGGCCAATATTGTTATAATTTTCTGTTTTTTATTTCAAAATTTCATTAGCCGGCCTAATAAATCTATCTATCTATCTATCTATCTATCTATCTATCTATCTATGTCTGTTCATATCTATCTATTTAAAATTTTTGTCACAATTTATTTACAAACGTACCACGCCAAATTGCCAAATGTTCGATGAAAGAGGACAGATGATTTCTCTGCTAGAAACGATTTTTCTTGCCTTGAAAATCAGTATTCGATATCATTGATCAGTATTCGATATCATTGATTTCAACTGGTTTCGAACACACTTTATTTGGTGTCGGACAAAATTATTTCAATTGAAGACATTTGACCAATTCTTCCAAGTACTTCTGTTCGGTACGAGACGATTATTGACGTGGAGGAACCTTGGAAGAGAAACTAAAAATCAAATTGACTACATAACTATCAACAAAAGATTCAGAAATGCAATGGTTCACTGGAAAAACCTACCCAAGTGCCGACTGCAGAAGCGATCATCATCCTGTTATATGTAAACTAAGAGTGAAACTGCGGAAACTGAAGAACCTGACGCAACACTCAAATTGCAATACAACAAACTTCTGAGCGAGATGTACCGGAAAGAAAACTATATGGGCAATGTGAAAAGAAGATATGAGGGACACAATGAAAACTCAAAATAGGACGCATTAAGAGAAGCTTTAGTGACATCAGCAAACGATATCATCCCAAAGGAGAATGGACGAAAAAGCAAAAAACGAATGGATGACTGATGAGATTTTTGACATGTTGCAAAGAAGACAGGAAACTCTGCCAAGATACGGAATGGAATACAGAAAATTACACAACGAAATAAGGACCAAATGCAGACAAGCTAAAGAAGAGTGGCTAAAGAAAAAATGTGCAGAAATAGGGAGATAGAGAATGATCAACAAAGGAGATATGCATAAATAAATAAGGCAACTAACAAGAAAGAAGACATGCTCGTCAAGAGGCTGCCTAAGATCAAAGGATGGAACACTCATATTAGAGAAGGAAAAATTCTTCAACGATAGAGCGAGTATATTGGAGAATTCTTCCAAGACGAAAGAGAACAACCAGAAATACACAACTATCGACGGACGTGGAATTCTTAAAACCGAAGTAAAAGCTGCACTGGCCAAATTGAACAGAAACAAAGCAGCAGGGCCAGACGGAATTGTAACTGAAATTCTGGCAGCCTTAGATGATTTGGGCATAGACAAGATCACAGAAATAATAAAAGAAATCTAGAACAGTGGGTACATACCGGAAGATCCAAGCTGATCTATTTTCATAGCACAGTGTAAGAAACCGGGCACAAACGAATGGGAATGACACCGAACACTCCGCCTAATGAGCCACGAAAACTCATCATCTGTATTCTGATGAATAGAGCTCGCAGCAGAATCAGACCACAGATAGAACAAGAACAATGCGGGTTCGTTAAAGAAGCCGGAATAAGGAACGCGATATTTATGCTTAGAATGTTATCAGAAAGAGCAATATAAATGCAGAACGATGTGTACCTATGTTTTATAGACCATGCAAAGACGTTCGACAAAGTACGCTACACGGATCTGTTGGAACTGCTCAGCAATCTTGATATATTTGGGAAAGATATCAGAATAATCAAGAATCTATACTGGCAGCAAACGGTATGAATGCGGATAGAGAACGAGTTCAGCGGATATACAAAAATAGAAAGGGGCGTAAGACAAGGGTGGGTCTTCTCACCGGACCTGTTCAACCTATACAGTGAGGCATTTCTGAGAATAGTGGAAATCCTACCGGGATTCAGCATTGGCGGCCACAATCCTAGCAATATAAGATACACAAATGGCACAGTACTGATAGCAGACACGGAAAAGAAATTACAAACCCTCCTACGTAAGGTAGCGAAGGAGAGCGAGAAGAAAGGACTAAGCATAAAGTACAAGAAGACATAATGCATGGTCATCAGTAAAAGGATGAGCCAGAAATGCGATTCGCAGGTCGGGGACACTAAATTTAAGTAGGTGCGGAAATTTAAATATCTGGGAAGTGTTTTGACGAGAGACGGTAAGTGCGATGCTGAGATCCGAAGACCTATTGGGATAGCCAAGGATGCATAACAAAAACTGTATAAACAAAGACAAGAGGATTTCTTTGGTGATATCTGTCCTCCTTACGGCAGCGAATGTTGGACGGTCTCCTCAAAGATGAAGAAGAGACTCGAGACAATGGAGGTATGGTTCTACAGAAGGATGCTAAGGATATCATGGACCGAGCGTGTGAGCAAAAGTGAGGTTTTGGAGAGGATAAAAACAAGAAGGAAGTTTATACTTAACATCAGGAAGAGGCAGCTGAATTTTCTGGGACAGGTAATGAGAAAAGAAATGCCTGGAGAATCAAATACGCACAGATCTAATAGAGAGAAAGAGAGACAAGGGAAAGCAAGGCATGACATACCTGGAGGGCTTAAACAAATGGATGACAGAACGTGGTCTCAGGGAGATGGCAGAGGGACAAAACTTATTGAGAGGTACAAGGGATATGGGGAAGTGGAAACCCATCATCGCCTACGTCCTGAAGGGACACGGCACATAAAAATTAAAGACCTCGAGTACAAATAGGTCACTCAATGTGTCATGCACGTGCTGACCTTATCTTTGCCTGCTCTCTCTCCCTCTCTCGCTCTCTCTCTCTTATTCCTTTTGTTCAGATGAATAATTCGTTCCCGCTCAATGTATCATTGTCTTCATGGTTACCGTGTGTTAAGTAATGTAGGTTATTTATATTTATCTGTTCCATCGAATAGGCTAACATTATGTGACATATCTCGCGAACAATTCGCTTATATATATAAGTAGCTAAGCAGGCCAGCGCAACGGGAATAAGTCATATCTACATCGTATGTAATATTTTGGACTACGATATCTTGCTTGTTTATTTAAACTTGTTGAACATGGGGAAGTTTCGTAGTGTTAAATTAACGACATTTGTCATAGCTGTTCTCAAAGTTACTTTGAAATTGATTATATTGAATCAAAAGGCGGTAGGTTGGAAGAGGAAAGACATAAAAATGAATGTTAGAGATAGATAGATAGATAGATAGATAGATAGATAGATAGAGAGAGAGAGAGAGAGAGAGAGAGAGAGATTGAAAAAGAGGAAATAATGAGAAGGAGTAAAATATTAAGTGAAAAACTGTAATGTGTGTGTGTGTGAGAGAGAGAGAGAGAGTGACAGAAAGTGAGAGAGAGTAAAAGATAAATAGAGGGAAGTGAAAGGGAATGTGAGAAAGAAATAGGGAAATAAAAAGATAGCAAGTGAGAAAAATGAAGAGAGAATGACAGAGATGTGATACTGAAAAAAAGAAATATAATTCTAAGAATATATTTTATAATGACAAAAAGGGTGTTAAAAAAAATGAGCAGTAGAGAGACTGAAGAGAGAAAGAAAGAGAGGGTGAGAAGGAAAGAGAGGATGTGAGCGAAAGAGATAGAGAAAGAGAAAGAGCGAAAAAAGAGAAAGAAAAAGAAGAGAGATAGAGAAGGAGGAAAAGTTATGGGTACTGGATAGAGAACGACTGTAAAGATAGATAGATAGATAGATAGATAGATAGATAGATAGATAGATAGATAGATGGAGAGAGAGAATAAAAAAGAGATATAGAGGAGGAGAAAGGCATGGTTACTGGATAGAGAGCGATTGTAAAGAGAAAGAGAGAGAGAGAGCGATAGATAGATACATAGATAGAATAAAAAGAGAAAGACAATGGGTAGAGAGCGAGTGTAAATATAGATAGATAGATAGATAGATAGATAGATAAGGAGAGAGAGACAGAATAAAAAGAGAAAGATAATGAGAGGTAGAAAAGGAGGAAGAAATAAGAAAGTCATGGTTATGGATAGAGAGCGACTGTAAAGATAAAGATAGATAGATAGATAGATAGAATAAAAAAGAAAATGAGAGGGAGAGAGATAGAGAAGGAGGAAAAGGTAAGAAAGTCATGGGTACTGGATTGAGAGCGACTGTAAAAATAGATAGATAGATAGATAGAGAGAGAGAGAGAGAGAGAGAGAGAGTGAGAGAGAGAGAGGCAGACAAAATAAAAAGAGAAAGAAAATGTGAGGGAGAGATATACTGAAGGAGGAAAAGGTAACAAAGTCATGTGTACTGGATAGAGAGTAACTGTAAAGAGATAGATAGATAGATAGATAGATAGATAGATAGATAGATAGATAGCTTATAGAGAAGAAAGATTTTCAAATGTGGAACCGTAATTAATATATTGTCAAAGCGATTCACTGGATTTCAGGCGAAGGGATACGTGGAGGGTGGAAGAGGCGAATTTAAAAAGCCCTTTGTACATCATTATCCGCTTGAATTAATTTTCAGTGGTTGATGGCCATAATTACTTTGATTATTATTGCAGCATATGCTTCCATAGACGTGCGTTCAGATTGATTTGCATATATTAACTAACATGTAATATCATACAAATTATAATCTTTCTTTGTACGTAACTAAAGTATTCACATATCTACTTGAAACTCACAACACAATTTTACCTACTAAAGCTCACCTAATACAGTGCCCGAGAGCCACTCAAGGTAGAGGGATACTGTTAAAATCGTATGATATGAATGAAAGCGATATTAGGAAACGAAGATTAAAAGGAGAAAGATTGACTAGAAGAGATTGTAGTGTTTAGGAAAGTATACATTCGGGAGGGACACTTCTTGAAAAAAAGCCTGTCTGAGTGAAACATTTTCCTTAAATTTAGAATGAGAGTGATTCGACTCCTTGGAAATAACATGGCGCGTCTTAGGAGTAAAGGTCGGAACAGCTCGAACTTAAGAACGGAGTTTATCTGAATATTTCCCGCATAAATAGAGAGAGAGAGAGAGAGAGAGAGAGAGAGAGAGAGAGAGAGAGAGAGATTATCGACAGACAAATGGCATAGTGTGACAAAAGATAATAGCTCCTCACAACGTTACTACGTTGGTGATCATGGATCTCCACAACATCCTATTCTTCGCAGATCTAAGTATGGTTTGCCACCTTAATACTTCTCTTTGTTCATGTTCTGCTATCCATTTAAACAAAGTAATAAGGACTCGGATATTTTCTCAGCTCCTCATACCTGCAATATGTCCTGTGTGGTTCAAGTTTTCTAAGCCTTCTTTCCTCATTATGAGTTCTAGAAATTTCAGATGTGTCTTTCTGGTCCAACCATAATCTATCTTACATATCTATAAATATTCGTTCATGCTTAGAATATTGTTGTCACATATGAACCGGTACTCCTGTGTATTATTTGGAGATACGTGATAAAATCCAAAGAAAAATATTCAATATTATTCGACCTAACAGGACATCACAGTTTCAGTCACTCTGCTACTGTCGTAATCTAGCTTCCATTAGATTTTATATCAACAATTTCATGGTAATTATACTGATCAGTTAGTCGCTATGGTACCTAGATTTTATGAATTTAAACGCACTAATAAATTGGCAGTATTATATTATGTAATTATGAGACGAATGATTCCAAATAGAAATTAATACACAAGGGAAAGAATGACATATATAAAGAAGACGAAAGAAATAAGGATGTAAGGGTTTTTAATTTTTTAGACGGATTAGAGGTAGTTCCTTTGTTGTCTCCCGCGTAAGTACATTATGGATTCATTAATGTTATTTTGCTTCGCTAATGGAAATAAATTATATCATTATGTGATAGATGAATAAAACAGAAGATAATTTTCCAGGAAAAGCGCGCAATATATAAAGAGGATGATAGGAAGAAAAATGATTTATTTTTGAATATTTTTCCCTGACTGCAGTAAGTTCTTAGTTGCTTCTCATTTAAGTACATTTTGCATTCATTAATGTTTTTCTTATTCGCCAATGGAAATAAATTATATCCTCATGAGACAGGTGAATGAAAAAACGTTAATCCTTCAGGTAAAGCGCGCAATATATAAAGAGGATTCAAGGAAATAAGATGTTTCGGTGTTTGAATATTTAGCCGGATTACAGGTAGTTATTCAGGTGTATCTCGTGTAAGTACATTATTGCATTCATTAACATTATTTTGCTTTGCAATGGAATTAATTCATATCCTTATGAGAGAGATGAATCAAAACGGAAATTCATCTTCAGGAAAAGAGAGCAATATATAAAGAGGATGAAATAAATGTTTCGGTTTTTGAATATTTAGCCGGATTAAAGGAGGTTCCCTAATAGTCTCTGTGTAAGTACATCCTGCATTTATGGACATTATTTGCTTCGCTAATGGAAATAAATTATATCCTTAATATATCCTAGATTAATAAAACAGAAGTTAATCCTTCAGGAAAAGCGCGCAATATATAGAGGATGAAAGGAAGTAAGATGTTTCGGTTTTTGAATATTTAGCCGGATTACAGGCAGTTGTTTAGTTACCCCTCGTGTAAGTACATTATTGCATTCATTAATGTTATTCTGTTTCTCAATGGAATTAATTGATATCCTTAGGAGAAAGATTAATAAAAATAGAAGTTAATCCTTCAGGAAATGAGTCTAATAGACAAAGATGATGAAAGGAAGAAAGATATTTGGGTTTTTGAATATTTAGCCGGATTAGAGGTAGTTCTTTATTTGCCGCTCATGCAAGTACATTATGCATTCACTAATTTTACCCCGCGTCTCTAATTGAATTATATCCTTATCAGATAGATGATTCAAAATCTAATTTAATCCAACAGTAAATTTGTGGAATATATAAAGTCAACGAAGGTCTCATCAATTTATTGTTGGATGGGCTTGCATGTAACCATAACTTCCATGCTGATAATTTTTTTCTCAATTTTGCGCCTGTGGAACTCTCTTCAGGCTCCATGCTCTCCATCCAACTTTTTTCTTCGAAACTTTTAAATGCAATGTCAATCATTATTTAATATCTTCCCTATTACTCTTCTCTTTTCTTCTAATTCTTTCATACATTGTGATGTCTCATGTCTTAGTGGCTTTAGTGCCTTGCCTCGGATAAATAAAATTATTTTTTTTTCTTTCCCAATTTCGTTAAAATTTTCTTTTTTTCTCACATGTTCCATTCATGGTATTCTCAGCATCATTCTGCAGAAATATATATTTTTTTTCAAGCCTCTTTATCTTTGAGGAAATCGTTCAAGTTCCCCCTTTTTTATATTGGAGGGGATTGGTATAACATAATAGTTCAATGCTTTATTCTTTGTTTTTAACAAAATTTTCCTGTTTCTTCGCAAGAAAGGAGAGAGTATGAGTGAGAAAAAGAGAGGTTCGAGAACAAAAAGCTTTAGAAAAAAAGGGAAAGGTTAAAGATGAAAGGAATATATATATATATATATATATATATGAAAGATGAAAGGAATATATATATATATATATATATATATATAAAGGATGAAAGGAAATATATATATATATATATAAGGGATGAAATATATATATATATATATATATATATATATATATATATATATATATAACTGTGAACCTAAAGAGCCAGGTAAACCTACCTAGGTTTCACCTACGCGGATCGTCAGGGTGCACTGGCCAGGTTAGTTGTTTAGGTTCATAGTTAGATTTGCTCTACTTAGTGCATTGAGCACTTTACTTAGTTACTTTTGCTTTACTCGTTTTGGTGTTTTTTTCTTTGGACTCTGAGCTTGGATTCTGGACGATTGTTTCGTCCAATGAAAGAACGATCGAGCGATGGACTTTATAGTGGACATTACGAAGCTAAATATTTCTTTGTGTGACGAATGTATTTAATTGTATTAAGTGAGAATTTTGAATCAAATAACAAAGTTCATTTTATTTCGAGCATTTCTGTAGACTGCATTTTTCTTCCCCACCCCACTATCTCACCCCTCTTTTTACTATCAGAAGTTTCACTTTGGGATACACATCCTGGGTACACGATATAACTTCTACTGTCTTTAGCATGTTCATGCATCTAACAACCTATATATCTTTCTTTTATAGCCGTGTCAGTAATAATATAAATTCAGTCTGAAAATTAAATAAAAGGAGGTTTGTTTCTGTAAGGATACAAAAGTCCATTATCTTCCTTTGGCCGAGAAAATTCACATGAGTCTCATGACGGCCGCTTAATGACGCCACTTCATACAGAGACGAAAGTAGCGGTCAATTTTAGTCGGTTTACAACAGTGAAAACGAGCGATTACTTTTTTCTTTAACCTAGGCCAATTCGCCCGAGATGAGGTTAAATCTGTCTCCCCCAGCAAATGCTACAGGTTATAAGCACAAGTCGCCATTTTTCTTTGGGAAAATATATTCCCAGAAAAAAAATCTCTGGTTTGCAGTCCTCAATTTGGGAAAACCCAAGACTCACCGTTTCAAGTCCGCATAATATATCATCACTTGGATGAAATAGATGAATCCGGCCCATTTGAATTTGACATTCTAAACATGGCTTCTCCAGAAACACAGAAGCATCTCTATATTATATGTAAGACCCTATCTATTCGTTCTCCGTTCACTCTGTTTGCTGTGTAGATATATGTGAAATATTTTTCTCTGCACCGGACGCATGTAAATATGTATATATGGTTTTGTGTATGTTTTAGTGGTATAAAATCTCTCTGAGAACCAAACATGTTTCTCGTTCCTTTTACTTGCAGGTATTCTGTTCTGTCTGTGGAATACGGTGTTATTTTTTTTTTTAAGCATTACGCCCCAAGCAAGGCGTGAAGCCACTAGGATGCAGGGGGTGGCGGAAGATTTGGAGCGAGAGCAGATAGGAGAAAGGACGGGGAGAGGGATAGTGGGTAGATCAAGGTAACTGGAGATGTCGATTGACATTACATTTGAATAGTTGGAGATTATAGCTTTCAGGGAAACAGTAATTGGGGAGGGTGTTCCACTGGCGAGAGGTGCGAGGTATGAAGCTACTGGAGTAGAAGAGACGGCTACATTTGAAAGTTTCTACGGTGTAAGGGTGGAAGCGGGATGCCAGCCTCGTAGGGCGCTTGAATTCATGGAGTCTGGGAACCAGAGAAAGCAGCTCGTCAGAGCAGTTACCATGGAAATATTTGTAGGAAAGACAGAGAGAGGCGACGGCGCGTTTGTGAGAGAGTGACTGTAGACAAGACGCTAGATCAGGGCCAATTAGATTACATATCCGTCTCTGGATCTTGTCAAGAACTCCGAGGTAAGCAGAAGGTGCCCCAGATTCTTTCTAAGCCTTACCAGCCAGGTCGAGGGCAAAACGCGTGGGGAAGTCAACTATCTGTGTGAGGGATTGAGAAATTGAGAAGTTAAATGTTTGAATGCCAGCCCGGTCAGTAGTAGCATTCTCGAGCCACTTGGTGTGATGGGCATTAAAGTCACCAAACACGAATATATGAGAAAACGGGTGGAGAGAGAGGGCCTTGTCTATGCTGTCAGATATGCTATCGAGTATTCCACAATCTTGAGAGGATGGGGAGCGATAGAGGAAGAAGAGATATCTTACGGCATTGAGGAGAGATAGTCGGAGACACATGTACGAAAGGTCTGGCGATTCGAGAGACAACTCTCTGGCCAGGGGGAGATGGTCCTTGACATAGACACCAAGGCCGTGCATGTGGGTTAGAGAGTCTTTCCTGAGGAGAGGAAGGTAGCCGGGGATCGAGAGATCAGAGGAGGGAATAGGCGAGACAAGGTTTGTCTCACACAGAGCCAGTATATCCGGGCAGTTTGCAGTGAGGAAAGATACTGCAGAAGTTTGTTCTAATGCCACGGATGTTGGCGAACGAAATGTTGAGGGATTTAGGTGATTTTTGCGGGGCTGGTTTAGGTTTACTTTTTTGGTTCATTTGAGTCTTCATGTTGAGTAATTGTTGGAAGATGAGAAGGCCTGAAGTAAGAGAAGCAGATGGTTATCGACCGCAACGTGAGCAGAGAGGAGTTGGCACAGCCTGCATCATAATGTGGCCTCAGGGTTGCCCACCGGAAATATTGCGGATATAATAATGCTCATAATGGGGGAAACTTAAAAAGGAGAATAAATCTAACAATTTAATTCTCTCGTTAATGAGATTTTCAGCACTGATATTTAATGAGCAGATGACAGAAATATACATATATTTCCTGTTACTATAAATGTTACAGCTCTTAATTTAGTATCTCGGGCAAATAATGGCTTAAAATTTTAACACCTCCAAAACAAAACTGCCATTTATTAATCAACTGAAAGAGCCCTTTCTGCCTTTCATCATCATGACTGATGCTAATCTCCCGGAGAGTGGCATTGAAGCCATTAAAACATAGGGGGGTACTGACTATGAAAGAATAAGAAAAAAAAAAGAGAAACATTATTAAGGAGCATGAACTATAGTGAATTTTTATCTTCAGGATCGTTAGATCCTGAAGATAAAAATTCTCTAGCATGAGACATTGAACCAACTTTCTTAGCAGCAAACCTAGCAATAGATTCAATATAATCTTTCCACGGAAGGCACAACGGGTCACTCTTATGGGGGTTAGCATCAGCCATGATGATGGGACGCAAGTAGACTTACTGTTGATTATTTCAGAGAAGTTTCGTTTTGGAGGCGTTAAAATTAACGTTTCATTCCTTGTCCCATTTAACAAGAGACTATAGGTAATTTTTTAGATTAGTTGCCAATAAGAATACATGGAAATAATCAGACTTGATATTAAAGAATTTCTCGCCAAAATGGATATGGATTATGTCAAGTGATATTCAAGCGTATTTTAAAAGCTTTCATAGATCAAAGAATCCAAATTGTTTCCACATTGTTCCAGAAATCCATTACGTTTGAAATTGAGTCCTTCAGCCCAAATTCCGGGCTTGACAATTTCCAAATAGACAAACACTTTTCGTTGGCTAATCGAAAAATCGAACAAATAAGGAATTTCTTTTGAAACGATAACAATGTCCTTAAACTACAGCTTTCTGTTCTGAGTGTTGACTGCTTTAAACAACTAGCTTTCTTACAGCGTCTCTACCATTATAACCACTTTGAAGAAGACACCGATTTGGGTAAACTGAAGCGCATCAAATCCCTTGCAATCGGGAATTGTTATCTAATTTCCTGTGGCATCACATGACGCCACATTACAGATAACTCCACTAAATCTGAACGAGATGCAACTTTTTCCTTTCTATCATTAATGAACTGTTAAATAACGCTTTTCAAACTTGACTATAAGATCCCAACTGCATGCTATATCAGGCTAGATCATAATCGCATCGTTCTTGTTGGTTTATCTTTCAATTTCCGAAAAGAAGTCATTGAGAAAGCATTGAACCTTGAGTACGATAATGGCATATCAAACTCTATGGGTTATTTAATACTAAAATCTAAATATTATATACGTAATTTTATGCTTTTCACTTTTGACATTTTGTACATAATTTTATACTTTCAGAGTCAAGGGATGCAGATCCGAATTAAAATATACTTTCAAAATAAAAGAAAGGATTAAACAGGTGTTGTAGAGTAGTTTACACAGTGGAGGCTTGTATTTCACTAAGTCGGTCCTAAAATAGGTTCGACGTACAAAACGTTAGGAACTTAAAAATAATAGTTAATGATACAGCAATCTAGTTGTGGTGGTTGATACTTCAATGTCCGACATCGACTGACTCACTCAACTCACTGAGCCCCCTGGCGACTGCTACTAATACTACTTATTATATCTGGGAGAGTCTATTAATAATAGAATAGGTATGTTTCGGTATAACAACAGGCTAATATACAATTAATATCATCAATCTTACTGCCAATATTGTTATAATTTTCTGTTTTTTTTATTCCAAAATTTCATTAGCCGGCCTAATAAATCTATCTATCTATCTATCTATCTATCTATCTACTTTTTAAAATTTTAAGCGTTATTTTTGTGGATCTATCTAGATATCTATATATATAAGATGAAAACGAGAAGAGTACTATTCCAAAGTTCGTAACATTTATTTTAAAAGAGGGTTCAATACAAAGTAGAGCAATATTATTTATTTTAGGATATTTCACCGAAAACATTTCTGGTGAGATGCATTAGTACGCATCGAATCACAACTGCAATTGTGTAGCAGTTTTGACATGTTTTCGGTGTAATATCTTAAAATAAATTATTAATGAAAATAAAAAACAATAATAATAATAATATATATATATATATATATATATATATATATATATATATATATATATATATATATATATATAAAATGATTTCATCCAAGCAAGGGGATGATGCCTTAAGACGCAAAGGATTACGAGGAGTTAAAGAGAATAAAAGGATTTTAGTGAGGAGAAAGGAAATCAAAGAACCAATTACAGGAAGATGGCGATTAGCATTGCATTAAACATTTTGAAATTGTAGGTGGCTATAAGTTCTCTATAAAATTATTTTTTTCCACAATGATATTCATACTTTACACGGCCCAAGAGTCATTCAAAGTAGAGCTTTGCAGAGTAAGAAGTATATTTGATGGGGATATGTGGGTATGATAACTGTTGATCCTAGACTTGAAGAGGTTAAGATTGTAGTGTTCAGGGAAGTATCCTCTTGGAGGTTGGTCGTTTGGAGACGTTGTTGCCCACTATTCGCCCCAGTTTTCTGCATTTAGTTTATTCGAAAAGAAGGATTAGTTCAGTATAAAGTCGTCACGAATATAATCAAGACATGTGTGGGATAGACCGGATATTCAGTTGTTCTAAGAACTGAAATTTTGGACCCTATTATGTTGAAGACGACACTAGAGACCCATTTGCTTTTCCTGTGGTTTTTCTATAAATATTTTCAAAATATTGTCCTCATTTGTGTTGCCCTATTCATCAAACGTTTCTGCCGTTGTACGCTCCGGCCTTCTTCAGGTAGTTGGAATGTCCTTAAGGACACATGGAACAGTGGATAAAGGCGTTGGTTAGATCCAGTGACAGCACCGAAAACAGTTGTGAGTTCAATACCTGTTTAAGGCAGCGGAGAACTTGGAGAGATGAATTAACAGGAGATAACTGATAACTGACATCCATTAGACATGGCAAGTGGGACTAGAACAGTCTACCCAAGCGAGAAATAAAGGGTTCAGTTCGACATTCTAACCACCTGAAGAAGGCTGGAGCGTATAACGTCCGAAATGTTGTTATGAATATGGCAACAAAGATGAGGACAATAGTCCGAATAATGTAAATAATGTACATAATACCTCATCTCAGAAATATAGACAGATACTGAAAGGGCGAAACGTTGTAATAAATATGGCGACAAAGATGAGGACAATAGTCCGAATAATGTAAATAGTGTTCATAATACCTCATCTCAGAAATATAGACAGATACTGAAAGGCCGAAACGTTGTAATAAATATGGCGACAAAGATGAGGACAATAGTCCAAATAATGTAAATAGTGTTCATAATACCTCATCTCAGAAATATAGACAGATACTGAAAGGCCGAAACGTTGTAATAAATATGGCGACAAAGATGAGGACAATAGTCCAAATAATGTAAATAGTGTACATAATACCTCATCTCAGAAATATAGACAGATACTGAAAGGCCAGAACGTTGTAATAAATATGGCGACAAAGATGAAGACAATAGTCCGAATGATGTAAATAGTGTACATAATACCTCATCTCAGAAATATAGACAGATACTGAAAGGCCGAAACGTTGTAATAAATATGGCGACAAAGATGAGGACAATAGTCCAAATAATGTAAATAGTGTACATAATACTTTATCTCAGAAATATAGACAGATACTGAAAGTTAAAAATTATTGTTGCTCTCTCCGGACGAATCTTTGAATTGATTCAGTCTTTCTTATGAAATCGTGAAATGAAAGTTATTTTGAACGACCACTCTTCTCGATCTTTCTGTACTAGTGCAGGTCTTCCCCAGGACTCTATCCTTGGGCCAACTTCTTAATTTTCATCAACGACCTTCCTGAGGTCATCAGTTCTCAACATGGTATCTCTGCGGAGAACACAACGTTTATTCCTGTCTCGACAATAAGTTCAAATTGGCGATTGATAAAAAAGACCCACAATCTGTTGTTAACTGAGGGAAAGGAAGGCCTGTTAATTTTAACCCTCCCCCAAAATACTGGCCTTTCTTAATCATCTAAGATATCCATTTCTGGCTCCCATCAGCACGACTAATGCTAACCTTAAGAAGAGTGAGAGATTAGGCATACAAATATAATTCTACAAATTATTTGCGAAAACTCAATCTATGATGTATCAGTTAGAAATACCTGCGTGTGCGCATGCGTACAGTAAAACCTTTACTTCCATGGTTGTTATTCTTTTCCCTGTGTCTACTGACTGTCTTTCATAAGCCATAATCACTATCTATGTATTAGCAGTTGAGGTGGAATTTTATACATCAATTCTCATAAGTCGTGGTGGTAAGTATATATATATATATATATATATATATATATATATGAAGAAATATAGTCTTAAGGTGTGCTTTATTTATGGGATAAAGTGCTCAATATCAGAGATAGAGCGTGTGTAAATATAAAAGTGAACATTGAAATCAACACTTAGAGGCGACAGTCTGTTTCATGCTATATGCAATCGTCAGGCCATGAAACAGCCTGTCGGCTCTAAGTGTTGACTTCAATGTTCACTCTCTCTCTCTCTCTATCTATATATATATATATATATATATATATATATGTGTATATGTGTGTGTGTGTGTGTATATATACTCACGCCGGCTTTAATTATCTGCACATTAATCTAATATAAATTCTCTATGTCGCTATTATTCCCTAAGTGCTAAACTAACCGTGAGTTATCGTGACGCTTTCCCAAATTAAATAAAGTAAATATTCAGGCGTATTTTCATTTGTAGAAGGGAGGTCTCAATGGCGTCTTCACATCTGCTCACACCCGAGAGAGGCTGGAACTCTTATGCTTCATAGTGTTTCAAAATAATTTGTCAGTTTCGTGCAAGATTCCACCATCAACTTAGGTCGTCTTAATGTCAGTCATTGTCAATTTTGCTCCAACACGTGTATGTATATATATATATATATATATATATATATATATATATATATATATATATATATATATGTGTGTGTGTGTGTGTGTGTATATATAAATATTTAATGAAAAACAGACCACTTTAGGTACCATTACAATAATGTATTTCACCAAAATCCTTTTAAAGGACTCCGGATCATCAGGTAACAATGTTGTTGGAATTGTTACCTGATGATCCGGAGTCCTTTAAAAAGGATTTTCGTGAAATAAATTATTGTAATGGTACCTTAAAGTGGTCTGTTTTTCATTAAATATTAGCTCTGTATTCCCATTGAGCTCTCAGGATTTCATCCTCCTTAGAATTACCCATTCGGTTTACCAAGTTCTTCGTAACTTAACTATTTATATATCTTTGTCGCTATTTTTCCTGCGTGGTAAAGTGGTAAACTGGCCGTGAATTATCTGGAAGCTTTCCCAAAGAGTAGGTATTCGGGTTTATACTAAGTTACAATCCTTAGGGGAGGTACTTTTTACCAGTCTTTTGTGGATAAATGTTCTTGTATCTGTCAAAAGTTCTGTTGCCGTGCCATCTTCACGTAATAATTTTCACATTTTGATGTATTAACTCTACTTATTCCCCGACCCCGCGTAACGTCACTAGTATCTGCCGGAGAGACTGATGGGGGTCTTCTTATTTTTGAAGTAGACAGGTTTGCATGGTATTTCTCAATTATTCATGAAATTTTATCCCAGCAAGTTATTTTGTCTTTCAATGTAAGCATTTTCTCTTTATTTATGTTTTCTGCTGATCAGCCATATTTTAAGCTCTATCATTTTCTGATAGCTTTTTACTACTCTTTCCGAGATAATTCATTTTTTTTTTCATTGAATCGGTTGTTTATTTCCACCTTTTTTTGTTTTATCTCTCTTAGTATTTACGACCATATTTTTCCTCTTCTTTTCATCAGTTCCAATATTGGCTTTGAGTTATCTCCCTTTGCTATTCCCGTTTCTTCTTCACCTCGCCGTTGCCTCTTTACTGCTATTTCCCAATTTAGTATTCATTCTTTCTAGGATATATCGTTTCCCCCCCAAAAACCCTGGAACCTGTTCTTTATTCTTACCCCAAATTATGTGATATTCTTTCAGATCTGATGAGGATAGATTTTCATTGTGAGGATTATTTTGCTTCTGCCAATCAAATTTTCCGACGCAACGAACAGTTCTTGGATTAATTTCTGTCTATGACAATTACATCATTCTCAACAACTTAATACAGAACGTGTGTCCTGCAGCAGTAAAAGCACAACGGATCAGACGATGGTGCCTCCTGCAGGTTCGAATCCTACTAGATGACATCTTTTATTTATTAGGTTTTTTTTCGAGTACGCAGGCCGGTAGGTGAAATAAATCCTGTTAAACTAACGGTGCGTCTACTCAAATACGGGTATCCACTAAAAATAACCTTTGAAGGAAAAAGTGTCTGATTGAAAAATAAGATCCATTAATTCTTTACTAATTGTTTTGTTTACGTTTTTGATTCGAAACTGGGCAGATATGTGTTTCAGGAAATCGAGCCAGCTTTAAAGGCAAAATAGAATTTTGCTTTATTTTAGCTTTTCTTAGACGAGTGTTAAAATTACTCCGGATCAGATAGTGATTCAACAGTCAAAGGGAGAAGCAGGTTTGAATACTATCGGCAGGACCCATTTTCATTATTAAGTTCCCACTCTATTATAAGTAATAAATACTTTTAAAAAAGGCTTCTTCTACTCTTTCCAAGTTAATCTGTCTTTTTTGTTGAATAGCGTGTTCACTTCCGTTTTTTCACTTTTATCTCACATAACATTTACGAGCTTATTTCTCCTTTTCTTTTAATGGGTTCCGGTATTGATTCTCTTATAAGTCCATCATCCAAATATACTTGTACACAATCCAAAACCGGCAAGCATTGTATCCATAATCTGTTGGAATGTGCTTGGTTCTATCTTTCGATTAAATTTGTATAATCCTTTATGAGTATTAACAGTTAATAGTTTTGAGCACTCTTCATCTGAAGCTTTAGGTAAGCGTCTGAAAGATCCAAATTAGAAAAAAATTTACCACCATTTGTCAAAAATGTTCTCTGGACTTGGTAATGGGTAGTTATATTGTTTCAAACTTTCATTTAATCCCGTTGAAAACGCAGAACATACGCGAATTTTATATCATTTTTTTTTAACGTAAACTGTTGGTGATGCCCATTCGGAATAGTTTACATTTTAAATAACTCCTAATTTTTCCAGTCTGTCTAATTCCTTATTAATAGGTTCTAATGCCACAAAAGGTACACTTCTTTTTGGTTTAAATATTTGTGTTACAAACTCTTTTACTTCAAATTCAGCTGTTGTTTTCATGCATGTACCTAGACCTTTCGGGACGACTTCTGGAAAACTTTTTTTTTTTAATTCTTTCTTTAATTTTTTCTTTTTCCTTAATTTTTAAGCTGTATTAGCAATAGAGGTATCAATAATTATATTATTGCAGAAAAAAGTTAACTGGTAGGTTCCATAGATCAAATAATGCAATCCAATCTGTTCCAAATAAATTAGAATTATACAAACACATCCGCTTTTTTTTAGTTTTACCAATAAAACAAATGTTGCGAATGAATTCATTCATAAAGTTCAATTTCTTCTTTGTAACTCCATGAGCAATTTTCCAGAAGTTAATAACCTGGGTCTACCAATTTTTCTCCTTGTCTGTTCATTGATAATGTTCATTGATAATGTTCATTGATAATGGTGATATCAGACACTGTATGCAGTTGTAGTTTTATTTTTACATTATTAATTTTAACAAAAATAAATTTCCTATTTTGAGATGTTTTTAGTTCAGTTAAAGACACGTTCACCGATTTTTTTTGTTTACTACACATTTTTTTTTACTTTACTACAAAATGGATTTACTACGTTTATATAGGTTCTTCTATTTTTTCCATCTTTTCTATTTACAATGAGTACTTTTGTATCCAATCTTTTGACATTACATTTTTTTGTTCTTGAAAAACAATTACTTTTGAAATGTTTTCGCCCACAACCGTGGCAATCATTAGGTATTGAAAAAGGTCTATAATCTTTTTTGTTTTTAAAATGGTCGGACGTTATGTGCGTGTGAAATGTATCTTTCCTTGATTCTTGCGGTAGAGAGTTAAGAATGCCCTCGTCGGCTATTTTCTGGAGAGTTAACTTTGGATCAATCCTTAATTTAGCAAGTAAACTGGATCTTATTTCTTAATCCTTATTGGCAGTTAAGCACTGAACGAATTTGAGGCATTTGAATAAATCTGGAGTTAATTCATTCAATTTAAATTTCTCACATTCCCAGTTCGCTATTTCAGCCTATGTGACAAAATCTTCATTATCGCCTTTTTACTAACTTAAGACATTGCCAAGATGTATTGAATAATAAACTCCTATCACTGAGAATTTTCGATAGTATTAATATAGTTTCATTAAAATTTATCTCACCTGTTTTTCGTTTTTTTTTTGTTTTTGTTTTTTGGTAAAATAAAATTCACGTACTTTTCATGTTCGGCAGGAGACGGTTTTCTTAATAATAAGCGAACTATTTTTTTCATCATCTCAGTGCAAACAATCCTTTTTGAAAATTTCTTTGTATCTTCTATAATAAACTGGGAATGTTATTGCTTCGCCTGGATTTTTTAACAATTCGCTAATTGAATTGGCGCCAGTATCTGGAGTGAATAAATCTAACGTTCTTTCTTCCGTAGTTTTATTTAATAATAATTCCAGAATATTCTGTTGTTGTAATTGTTGTTCCAACATTTGAATCATAACAAATTTGAATTCTGCCATTTTTCTGTAGTCTCCTAAATTATTTTTTGGATATCCTCGCCTGGATATTTATCTGTAGTTCTGCGAATATTTTGTAGTTTCACGTGTTGTCACTTTTGTGAAGTGGTAAATATTTACTGAATATCTTGTTTCAACGTATTTTTTCCTTCGTGAATTTAATACGAATCCTCGGCCGCCACTTTTGTGATCCGCCACACGTACATAATACAAGTAATAACAGAATGACTTCAATGTGAAATAATAAAGTATTTAATTACCAAATGCAATTAAAATACATTAACAACAAAGAACTAAAAATCAACGAAAGATTATTGATTACTTATCAGTTAATACAGGACTGCATAGAGCTGTTAAGAAGAGTACTAATTCATCTTGAAACACGTGACACACGACTTTAACGTCCAGGTTAACACAATAGTCAACACGTAATGGTAATCGGTATTTACCAACCTCCCAACAAAGCAGGCTGTGGCACAAGACCGATTTTTAAGTGTGATTGAATCTATATGCTCGAGCAAAAACTCGGGGTTGGGCTGGTCTGCCTTCCCAGACGAGACTCTGCTTATTTCGTTCACTTCCACCAGCGCAACGGGAGACGCATGCAGAATTGGGATCCAGGTGCGAAAGTGCGGCCCAAAACCGGCGTTCGAAAGGACAGCCTCCAGAAATCGATGGCCAACCCTATCGAAGACCTTGGACTTATCTAAACTGATCAGTATATCTTCACTGTCGACTTGCTCGATGATCAAGCGTATCAAATGCAGGTTGTTCTGAATACTTCTACCCTTCATAGCACAAGTCTGCTCGGGGGCCGATCAGACTAGGGAGGGAAGCGTGCAAATGGCCGGCTCAGATCTTTGGCCAAAATATTCAACTCAGTTTAAAATCGTTAAAGGCCGGTAATTATCTATCCCATCCTCACCGTTCTTGTTCTTGCGAAGCAACTTTATCATACCCCTGGTGAAACGTTGAGGTATAGACCCCTGATTCATCTAGTTGTTGTAAATCAATGCCAGCAAGGGCAGAAAAACGGTGTTTTGTCCCTTCCAACCAGTTTCAGTGCTTCCCAGATCTCAGACTGTGATGGGACCCTCGCACCCAGCCGCTTCAAGGCCAGGAAAGTCTGCCAAATAAGCGTCGAACTGAGTAGGGCTCAGACCGGTCTCCTTGATAAAAAGATCCTGAAAATAATCTCGAAAAGCTTCACATATGCCCACATTTGTAATCACGATTCGCTTGTACGGCAATGTGACGCACGTGATATTTCGATTGGTTGCATTTAGAGATTCATCTGCACGCAATTCCCCTCGGAAGGCATTCTTTTTAACCTAGCCTTAACTACCAGAGCTTGAACCTTCTGGATAAGTAAGAAGGTCAGTTCCGCCCTAGCTAAATCTACGTCCCCACTATCACGAGATTTGATTGTCCGATCAGCCTTGGCTTCTAATGCCGTTTATGCTGCTGACATAGATAGGTTGAGTCAAGGACAAAAATCAGCAGCAAATGACCTAATTTTGGATTTTAAATTTCCCACCAACTATTTCCAACCACAGCCCCCAACAATTTTCACTGTAGCATTAGTAACAGCTGGTCGTGGAACTCACGCTCACCAAATAATGATGCGTTCAATTATCTGTCTTAATAGTGCAGCCAAGAGAGAAGACACTAATGTCCCATGTTTCAGAGCCTTATAGAGTAAGGGGTGAACTAAAACTGGGACCCTTCCTGAACAGAACTGTTTTAATTTATTTAATTTTTCGTCTTCCAGAACGGCGATTGGGGTGACATTTTACAGGATTTCATAGCCTCCTCGATCATACCCCATATCTCCCGTGACCCCGACCCAGTACGGATGACAGTTAGAACCCGTTTTGCATTGGGGAAGTTTTGGGGAACTTCAAGGTCCTCGTCTCCGTATTTCTTGAAAGACAATAATATTTTAAGTTCTTTTATTTGTTTCCCGTAATTTCTGGCCCTTTCTACATGGTCCGGGGAAATACGGCAGATGTCCTCCCCTAAATTATATGGCAGTCTATTCTGTCTTTTTCTTTTTTCCTTGTCTTCAGAAGAAGGGTTTCGGAGTCTTTTGGATGGTGTGTGCATTTGTTGTTGTTGTTGCTGTTTTTTTGGAAGAACTGAGAGTAAAAACTGAGGTTTGAGATTTTTTTTTTTGAATGGACCTTAACGCTAGAAGAGGGAGTAGGACTTTTAGTGCTTTTCATCCAGGGGTATTTAGGGAACTGAGGTCTCACTGTCTGACGACCAACATGAAATAGCCCAAACCCTTCAATATCCTTAGTGGCTTAACCCCAAAGACTTCGATCGTTTTACCTCTGTGTCGTTCGTGGAACGACAAATTTTGCGCGAACGCTTGTCCACCAGGAAGACTGACACTATTGTTTTCTTAGGTTCTTGGGGGGGGTCCACCTTTTTTTTTACAAGGTGAGCGTAACACGTGGCTCGCAATATTGATGATGCATTTAGGTGGAGGCTTCCAGCAACACCACAAATCCCCAGGCCTCATCCTTGTCTTTCTTTTTGTTTTCCAGTAAAAGTCTGATTTCTTCAAACTTTCTTCATTGTTAACGATTTTCTCGTTTTTTGCTTTTTGGCCATTAGCGGCCACCATATTTTCTGATTTTGAGTTTTTGCCATTAGAAGCCTCCATAATGCCCATTTTTGATTTTTGGCAATTAGTGGCCTCCATATTTTTTCGGTATCTGTAAGAACAGGGTAGTCCACTGCATTGTCTTAATCTGGTGGGTCTTATTAGTTGAATTAAACAAATGTTTGCGAAACAACCGACTTCTGTTGGCCATATTGAAAATTTTAACACTCGGGCTAGCAGTTTTGTAATAAGTTTTTTCTTGTGTTAAATTATAAATGAGGGGAGGGTTGGAGGGGAAAATCAAAACAGATATACTGGATTAACTGAAAAAAAACTGTCAAAATAAAAGAACAACACGAATTTACCCCGAAAGGTTTACAAATACAAAAAGAAACTATGAAATGCAAAAACTGGTTTGACCAGCAAATTAAGAATCAAATTAACGTGAAAAACTTCCAAGTGTTACCCGGAAGATTTTAAAAGAAATACAAAACATAAGAAAATGTAATATTAAAAAAGAAACTGGTTTGACCAGCAAAAAAATAAAAATAAAAACAGAGTCGTAAAGTTAACTCAAATTATGCTAACAGCGACCTAGAAGAACTTAAACAAAAAACGATATAAAAATTTATTAAAGACAAAAACGAAAATGAAATCACCCGAAGTCGGGAAAAAACGTAAGTTAAAAGGGAGGGTAAGAAGAAAAAAAATTGACAAGAGAAAATTGAAATCTTGCAACTTAAGACAAACGGGATTTAGTCTTAATACAAAATTAGAGAGAAAACTAAATAAGAATGAAATAAATTAATGAACTGAAGTTTAGTTAAAATTTGTAAAGAAAATAAAAATAAAAATGCAAATGGATGCCAGAAACTGAAATAAAAAAATAGTGAAAAGAAAGAAGCAAAATTTAAATTCAAGGGACGTATAAATGAATAAAAATAAAATAAATCAAATAAACTTATCAGAACATTTTAAGCCAAAATCAAATTCTTGTAACTGTTGGTAAAAAAAAAAGTGGACAAATAACAGTAAAAACGGTATCCAAAAATATTGACGGTATTGTCTGATTGTTTTTTACTAACATGTGATTGTAACCACCAGTCAGTGGCATGATATTTTTAATTAAAGTAAATAGTGATCTACATTTTTACTGTCTAGAGATTTACGTTCAAACTCTGGTGTTAGCAGTGACACTTTTAGTATATGACACATTTATTCTTTGTATCTCTGCTGTTTCTGTTGTGATAGTTACCAATTTGTTATTTATGCTTTCTAGGTTAATTCATTTCCCTCCCCCAAAACCTTGGATTATCTTCTTTATTTCTACCTAAAATTCGGTGATGTTCTCTCAAACCAGATAAAGACATGTTTTCTTTACGTGAGTCATTTACTTTCACTCAGTTTTAAATTCAAATCAAACTCTACTAATTAGCATTCTTTGGTTACATCTTGTGTTTGTTATTACGAAGAAATCTTCAACTGTACAGACTTTCTCTGTAATCCTCTTTTCAATTTTATTTTTGTTATGGTCCGGTTCCTTGTACCACGATGATAGTCCAAGGTAGAACCAATAAAGAAGAACTCGAAGGCGGATATGGAATAACACAGATATATTACAAACAGGAATATATACAGAGAAGTAGAAAGTGTTAGTACGAACAATCAGGTTTAGTAGTAATTGTCTGAACGCGACTCTGTTTCGGACTGCCTTTGACTCGACTGACTGACTCGCTCTGACTGACTGACAGACTCCTGACGGACTTCACTCGAGACTTTACACTGAACTCCCTGCTTCCTCTTGATAGTCCATTATGTTAAGGTAAGGTCCCATAACAATTTTGAAAGAGAAACGACAGTTTCCTGCAGTTGACTAGCCATGCTTGAAAATGTATAATTGTGTGTTTCGGCAGCAATCCCTCTTTTATACGGGTTTCATTAAAGACGACTGACGCAGTACTGCAATTAAACTTTTGTATTAAATTTTTCTTCCATTCATATAAGTGTTTTCTTTTCTGGACATAAATTGTGTAAAAACTGTCCAAATGTTCTATATATGCAAGCGCTTTCGACTAGTTTATTTGTCTAGCCATTATTAAGGATGTTTCTTTTTAACTGAATATGTAGATTTTTATGGATGTGTATCTGTAGTGATGGGAATGTTTTTATTTTATTTTTCAAACAAGGTCAGCACATTGTGGCCGTGTTCATTGTTGATATTATTGAGTGTTGGCTTTTTCCTTAATTATTATTAATGCTTTCATTATATTTAGTTGTATTTTACTTGTGAATGAGTTTGTTATAGTAGTATTTTCCACAAGAAACAAACCCCAAAACGCATGCGATTGTCTCACATTCTATTCACACTATAAAATATCAATTTTAAACATTTGAACGCATTAGCCGATGTGTTGAGTAGTATTTCTTTAATTAAGATATAGATTATTTCTTTTATTTACAATAGAGTAAGTAACATTATTTTCTGTATTAATAAAATCATGTCTTGAGTCATTAGCAATAGCGAGCCGACAAATACAATAGTAGGTGCGCTTGAATTATTCCATTGATAAAAAAACGAAAAGAAACGTGAAATGTCCATTTGTGATTTTACCAGCGTTTGTATTTATTGTTCTTGATGTTTAATCTATCTATCTATCTATCTATCTATCTATCTATCTATGAATTCGGAGTGCCACAAATTATACTAAAGAGTCGAATGCGCTTGAAAGATATTTGACCAATGAAAATCAAACAAGACAAAATTAAAAATACCAGGATGTCTTCCTTCTCCCCCACCCATATCTCATTCTTTGGGGAAGTTTTAATAAAAGTGAAACATGTTAGATTATTAAACGTGGCCTTCTGATCCATATTTGATCCGGACTTATCTATCTATCTATCTATTTATCTATCTATCTATCTATCTATCTATCTATCTATCTATCTATCTATCTATCTTGTTCATTCCATAATATTTTGTCTCTATGTAAGAATCGTATAAGTTCAAGGCACAATTGAGTCATATAATGAGGTCACGCGATCGTCATATTCAAAATCGAGGAGGCAAACATACATCTATCTATCTATCTATCTATCTATCTATCTATCTATCTATTATACAGCAGAATATCCTATACATTCATTTATCAATATTGATATACATTCCCAACTCACCTTTACCTTCGCGCACGTGTTTGCGTTTTCCAACATTTATATTTCATCGGGTTTTGATAGAATGGCCGAGCTTCGGTAATTTGAGTAGCTGCGGGTGTAAATGGATTGTTGATTTAATTAAAAGCAAATTTATCAGATCAGTGGCGACTTGATTTCATCTCAAGCCTTTCTTAATAGGACGCAGCTGTAGGTGGCCAACTGACAGGTCGGCTTCGTTTGCTTTCTAATGACGACATCACAAATGGACGCTCGCAGGGCTGCTCAAATCAAGATCTATACGATTCACCATGCACGAACATGCATATAGTTGTACAGTTAAACATGCGTAGAAGTAAAGCTATTCTCCATCATCCACAGACACGAATCATGCATGCATACGCACACCTACGCATAGTGTAGAAGCAAATGTATAGTAACATACCCACAGTTAAATAAGAGCACACAGACATATACAAACACATTATACATATTATAAAAACACAGACCCTTAAAAACACATGAGATTATATTTATTTCATTGGGGTAGGAAAATTGACCCCATCTCTTCAGATGTCGTAATACAAATTAATAATAAATAATTAATTATAGCAATAGATTTGTATTACGAGATCTGAAGAGTTGGATTCAATTTTCCAATTTTATATATATATATATATATATATATATATATATATATATATATATATATGCAAGTTTCGTTGAAAACAACTGACAAGCTGTTGTGGCTGAGTTTTTTTTATATAATTTATCACGTGTTCGTATAGTTTTTTTCTTTTCAGGAGATAAATTATATAAAAATTGTCCGAATATTTTCCAAGAACTTTTATATCATTTTAAAAGATAAAAAAATTATACGAACACATTAGAAATTATATGAAAAATTTAATCACAATAGTTTCAGTCGTCGTTTTCAACGAAACATACATAAAAGAGTGTTTACTGCCCAAATACACTATATATATATATATATATATATATATATATATATATATAAGAGAAAAGAAAAACCGCAAACGTTTTTGTTATAATGTGTAATTTTTTTTATATATTATACTTTTATACTTTTATTTTCCGTTATTTTTGCCCACACATGTTTCGGGTCTTGTGACCTTCATCAGACAAAGAATGGTTATTTCCACATGTTATTTAAATGAATTAATTTTTTCTTATTTTTTCTCATGTTTAACCATTGTCTTTTATGTGTGCTAGTAATCCAGATTCTTTTTGGACTGACAGAAAAATATTCGTTTGCTTAAGGGGTAATTAAACAATTAGGATTTGTCAGAGAAAGGCGAAGAAATGAGGTCTTTGTTCTTATCATCTTATGACCTCTTTATCTTTTTAAACCTTTCTCCATTTTTGTGTATTGTGTCTGTTATTGCTAGTATGTGTATATATATTCCTTATCCATACATATATATTGTTTTGTATAGTGTCTAGTATTCGTGTGCGTGAGTGTTTTCCGTCTAGTGTGCTTTTTTTTGTCAGTATTTGTGCATATATTCGTTCTCCACACATATATACTATGTATTATATTATTATAAAGAAATCTATACAGTAACTACATGTATTTTGTATGGTGTGTGTGTTCGTATGTGTGTGCGTATGTGTGTGTTCGTATGTGTGTGCGTATCTGGTCCGACTAGTGTATTTTGCTTCTATGTGTGTGTTTCTGTGTGCGGAATTAACATTTGTTTAGTACTGGTTTAAATTTGTTTATGGAGTTTTTGCTTGTATTTGTAGGTAAGAGTTTGTGTAGACATCACAGATTTTTCGATTTTTTGTAACTCTATACTCTATGTCAATTATTGGACCATTTAAAGTCGATAAAGGAGTTAGACTGAACAGTGCTAACAATTTCGATTTTATGGACAAAACTTTCTTTGAATGGTACAAATCCCAGCCTCACATTTTCAAAGTGAGATGTCTAATTATGTACGACCATAACCCTTATCCATGTATGTAAAGTTTCCCTTGAATTTTTAGATTGTAAAAAGTTTAAGGGAGGAAAGCTAATAAAATGGCCGCCATCAAATCTCGATCTAAATTCGATCAAAAATCTATGGTCAGTTGTGAAGATGAAATTATATGAAGATAACAAATAATATGAGAGCGAAGCAGCCTTATGGGAAGCAATTAAAACCTCAATGTCGGAAATTAAATCTTGAGAAGTAAAAACAATAAAATCAATAGATAATGGCAGTTATTGAGAAAAAGGATCACTATAACAATAGGTAAATGCCTGAAAAGAGTTATAGGTTTGGTTTGGTTTGTTTTTTTCTTTTTTTACGGTATATCAACCTCAATGGGTCATTTAATGCCGATAACTTTTATTTATTTTTTCCTGGTAATATTTTTGTTTTCTTAAAAATCTATATCTGGTAATATTTTTTTCCTCAAAATTCTATTGCTGGTAATATTTTTATTTTTCAAAAACGTATTGCTGATAATATTTTTTTCTTCAAAAAATTATTACTGGTAATATTTTTTTGGTTCAAAAATTTATTTCTGGTAATATTTTTTTTACAAAGTATTTCTGGTATTAAAACCTATTTTTACACTTTCATAATGTTTTTTTTTTTTTTTTTTTACCTCGGGGTCAACTATTTGCCCATAGCTGGGACCCTAACAGGTGCTACCACCCCGTGTCAGGGAGGACGTGGGAACACCAGCAATTAAGAGGTGGTTCCACGCTCCTCAAAGCCTCCTGATCAGAGGCCTTGTGGTTGGACGTAGTTTATCGTCTTACCCTGGACGCGGATGTAGTTTATCGTCATACCCAGGACTGAAAGAGTTATATATTTATTATTTGTTCTATTATATGTGTTAATTAATTGTTGATGATTTTATTAACTTGTTATTCAAGTAAAAAGCGATTTTCTGCTTTTGTATAATAATTTCAGACTGCAGTTTTTATGATAAAACCAATAATTGTAATAAAATATATTGAAATTACCTGAAAATTTAACTCTTTGTTTTGACATGTAAATCAATCATTTACATTTTTTCAAAGCAAATTCGAGTTATTGATGTTTATCTGATTTGCATAATAACTTCAGACGAACTATAATCTTTATAGATCCTTCAAATACAGGTAGAAACAAATCTCTCATCAACGAACTAATGGGGGGGCGCTGAAGCCGATTTTCCGTAGATGGGAAGAGATTATTTTTGACTTATAAAACCATTATAGTAACTACCAGTAGTTATGATCATAATGTAAATACTAAAAACACACATTATATATATATGGCATAAGTAAATATATACTTAATATATATATATATATATATATATATATATTAATCAAAATAACAAAAATAATAGATTTTTCACGAGTACTTCCTCCCGCGTGCGCTAATGTATCGTACTTTATATACTGTACATCCGTCTTTGTTTACAATTGAAAGGCCAGCTACCGCCGCCAAGCGATCATTTTGTCAACTAATACGACTCGTTAAGCCCGCAAATTTTGAAATATTTCGCTGACTTTTGGAAGATTTTTTCATGTAGAGATTTTTTTTTATTTTGTCTGCAGATTTTGTCTTTTGCATCCGAAGTCCTTGATAGGTGGTGCGTAGATGAGAAATATGTCTCTACTTTTTAATCTGGGTACACAAATATATCAAAATACA
>CAHIKZ030002200.1:62500-260000 GCA_903632075.3 Acanthosepion pharaonis
GGAATGGCCTAGCCAGTCACCAGATCTAAATCCAAGTTTAGAGTCCGCGCAAGAGATCCCCAAAATATCAAGGAACTGAAGAAAGTCTGTGAAGAAGAATGGGTAAAACTGCCAAAATCTTCACGCAAGAAGCTCGATGATAACTATAGCAAACGACTAAAGACAGAACAGAGGATCTGCTAATAAATATTAACAAATTGTGTTAAATACTTTTGCACAAAATCAAATTCGAAAGTTAGCAATAAAAATACATAAAAATAATGTTTCTCAATTTTCCTTTATGTTTAGTTAGAAAATGTTCATTAAAATATTTGAAGTATCATTCAAATTGAACAATTTTTATTATGAAATTTATAAAAAACTGACGTAAATATTTTTTACTACCCACTGTATATATGTGTGTAATTTGCGACATCTATCTATCTATCTATCTATCTATCTATCTATCTATCATTATGTATCTATCGCTGTCTCTAATTATCGAAATTTCTTACTAAGCGAAAAATTATCTATCATTTGCACTTTGTCTATCTTCTTGTCACTTTCCCTCATTCTCTCTCTCTCTGTATATATATATATATATATATATATATATATATATATATATATTAAAATAGCTGACAATTTGGAAGTCGTCATAAGAAAAGAACAATGATTTTCTTCATACTATACATTAACGAGATCAAACCAGATTTAAAATAAGCGATTAAACTTAATCGTTACAGAAATTAAATCGGAACGAATTGCAACTAAGATTTTTATTTTTAACAACTTATTCATTTGAAGGTTTAAACCTGAAACATCGGGACTAATTTCGTAAAAGAACAGACGATTAAACTATTTGAATATAAGTAGATACTGACTTGTCAGAATTGATCATCAGGCAATAGAGAACCTTTTTTTACGGACGGAACTTTTGCAACATGACAAAGATTACGAAATAAACAATAATGGGGGGGATTGGATTGGAATCCGACCAAACATTGGCGTAATGCCTTTTCATTATAGCTTGGAAAGGGACAAGACATTTCATCACTGGATCCAATATTATAGTCAAAGAGAATGCTACCCAAATTAATAATATTATGATTGTGGATATGGCCTCGACATTCCATTATTGGATCTAATTTTTATAATCAAAGCGAATTTATTGTTTTCATTATCCCTTTTATAGGAAAACGATATTTTATCGTTGGATTCAATATTATGATGTACTGGAAAGTCATCCACATTACTTTAATTACCACTTGAAATCTAAGCAAACATTTTATAATTGGATGCAATATTATGATCAAACAGAACACCATACTCATTGCTTATATTATTGCATGAAAAAGAACCAAATATTATAATTGGGTACAATATTATGATCAATAAGAAACACATCCACATTTCTTTCATTAGAGCTTGGAAAGGATCCAAAAGTTTTAAGATAGGATCCAATAATAGGATGAAAGCGAAAGTTATATTCGTTGACTTCAATATCACTTAAGGAAGTAGACGTTTTATGATTAGATCCAATATTATTATCGACGTGAATGTCATCTTGTTTTCCCTCTTTAAGTCAACTGCGTAAGCTTTTCTCAAATGAATTAATCACTATCGTTTCTTCTTAAGCGCTTAAAATTGTCATCGACACGAACAAACCCATGAAAAGGTCGGTCTTCCGCTTCTTCTAGCTGGGTCCGCGTCAAATATTTCCTGGTTTATTTATTTCTAAATCCCTTCATATTAAAATATTAACGACATTTCTGATATAACAGCCAATCGTGTTTCTAGTTCATTTCCTTTTTACCTTGATTCTTTCTCGTTGATTTTCAATACATTTTTATCTTCGTTGTATACATTTCCTAACGGAAATTTTGACATTATTTTTTACGTTAAAAAAATTTTTTTTATACAGCGTCGTAAACCGTTCTTTTGACTCTGTGATTCCAACAGATTACAAATTTTTTATCCCCATATAATTTACTTTTATGTCTCAAAAAGATGATATACGTAGTGCACCAGAAAACTATGAAGTGAAAACTGGCTGGCCTGGCTAATGATATTGTAATTTTAAGACACGTAATGAGGAAAGAATGCTTTGAGAATTTGTCACACATCAAACAAAAAATGAATTCAAAAAGTAAAAACGATTACGTTTAACAATGTTGTATTTTTTTGAATGTCAGGACATAGAATGGTGGGGGTAATAGTAAAAAACAAAGATAGTTTAGCGCAATGATCTCCACGCCTAGAAGGAAAACGGCTAATAGAATAATAATAATAATAATAATAATAATATTGGAAAAACACCTTTTTAATAGAATTTACCATCGATTGATAATGTACATAGATTCTGGGAAAATATCTGGAGCAAAAAAAATGAGTATAACCCAAATGCAAGTGGATACGGCGTGAAGAAGAATAAATGCTGGAAATACACCTCTGCAAAGAATGGGAAAAAATATATCCACAGATGATGTTAGATTTTGGAAGCTCTAAAAAAATCCCAAATGGAACTCCCAGGAAATGACAAGTTGCCCAATTTCTGGCTTATCATCTCAACATCTACCCATGAAATTCTTGCAAAAACATTATCAACGCTTGTAAATAATCCAAAATGAAACCCCGGAATGGATTACTGAAGGTATGACATACCTCATACCAAAACAACTGGAAACAGACGACCCAAAAATAATAAGACCGATAACATGTCTCTCCACAATAATATAAGTTGATCACGTCTGTATTTGACGAACCGTACTTATTCCTTTCTCGAAACAAACAATTTTCTTGCTGGAACAGAAGGGATGCAGAAGAGGTTCATATGGCTGCAAGGATCAACTTCTGATAAATAAAATGATCCTGGAAAATTGCAGGAGACGACGCAGGAACCTAAGTGCAGCGTGGATTGATTATCGTAAAGCCTTTGATAGTATTCCACATTCTTGGATCCTTAAGACTTTGAAAATGTACAAAGTCTCCCCTGTGGTATTAAATTTCCTAAAGCACAGCATGGGAATGTGGAACACCAAACTATACCTTAGTCACACCGGGGGCACTGCCATATCCAACCGTCTGAATATCCGACGTGGAATCTTTCAAGGAGATTCTCTGTCACCCCTTCTGTTTTGTTTATCCTTAATCCCTCTTACACATGAACTGAACAACAGTAGCTATGGTTACAAAATAAATAAGAAAATATTCAATCACCTACTCTACATGGATGATCTCAAACTCTTTGCCAAAGACGACAATGAGTTGAAAGGCCTCCTCAATATTGTAAAATACTTCAGTGACGACATAGGTATGGACTTCGGATTAGATAAATGTGCAAAAGTAACTTTCAAGAAAGGTAGAATTACAGAAACACCCTTAATAGATTTAGATTTTGTCACAAAGATTAGGGAACTGGAGCATGGTGAAGCTTATAAGTACCTAGGAATTAGCGAAGGAGATGGCATACAACACCCCCAAATGAAGGAAAAAATAAGAAAAAGAATACTACAGGCGTGTACGTCTGGTACTAAATACTGAGCTGAACTCAAAAAAACAGGATATCAGCCATAAACACATTGGCTGTCCCTGTGGTGCAATACAGCTTTAATGTTCTTAATTGGACCATAGCTGAAATTAATCGAATGGATGCCAAAACGAGAAAGCTACTCACTTGCTATCGCATGCATCATCCCAAAGCTGATGTCGACCGTCTGTATGTGCCCAGATCCGAAGGAAGCAGAGGATTAGTTCAACTAGAACTGTCCTACAAAACTACAACAATTGGCCTCCAAAGATATTTGGAAACTACAGAAGACTGGATGATGGTGTGCGTCAAGGAACATGAAAGTAGTAAGCGTCTCTACTCCGTAATGAAGGAAGCCAACAAATTCAAAATGGAGTTCAAATGGGCGTAGAGATGCAACTACAGCACAATACACCGGCTGAAACTGCAAAATACCTAAAAAAGATAGCAAAGACGAATGCAACAGACCAGTTACAGAAGCGATGGCAAGATAAACCGCTTCATGGCCAATACTCTGCCCGTACCAAACAAGCTGACGTAGACAAAACCCGTACCCATCAGTGGCTACGTAGTGCAGGGTTGAAAGCGGAAACTGAAGGTTTTATCCTTGCTGCGCAGGACCAATGCTTGCTAACTAGGAATTATCAAGCACATATACTAAAATATTGTGTCAGCCCAAAATGCAGATTCTGTGATAAATATCCAGAAACGATTGATCATCTTGTATCAGGTTGTACGGTGTTGGCACCCACTGAATATAAAACCCGACATGACAGAGTGGGCCAATATCTGCACTGGAAAATCTGCAACTTCTACGGGAAGAAAACTGAAAGAAACTGGTATGAACACCACCCAGACCCGGTTACGGAGATAGGACCTGTTACAATTCTATGGGACTACACAATACACACTGACAGAACAATCAAGGCCAACCGCCCAGATATTGTTATTAAAGACCACAAACAAAAAACGGTGCCTCCTTATTGATATGGCAGTCCCTGCTGACTGCAATGTATCTTTGAAGATATTCAAAAAGTTGTCAAAATACAAGGACCTTGAAATAGAAATCTCGAAAATGTGGCATATGGGAACATCAACAATCCCTGTTGTAGTTGGAGCCCTAGGACTGGTTGGAAAAGATTCCAGTAGACTAATTGAAGGGATTCCTGGAAGTCCATGCCTCAAGGAGATACAAAAATTGTTCTGACAAGTACAGCCCACACCTTACGAAGGGCTTTATCTATGTAATTTTTTTTTTTTTTTTTTTTTTTTTGTGGAAAGTGTCATGACGCCATTTCTAACCTTAGGTCCCTGGGCGGGACCCGGAAAGAAATGTGTAAACGCCAGAAATCAAAGAAAATAAAAATAATAATAATAATAGAAAGACCTTGAAATCGACATCTCAAAAATGTGGTACATGTGAACATCAACAATCCCTGTTGTAGTTGGAGCCCTCGGATTGGTTGGAAAAGATTCTAATTCACTCATTGAATGGATTCCTGGAAGCCCATGCCTTAAAGCTCACACCTTACGAGCTTTATTTACGCAAAATATGTTTTTTTTAATTGGTCATTGGAAAATGTTATGATGCTATTTCTAACCTTAGGTCTCTGGTTGGGACCCGGAAAGAAATGTGTACACACCAGAAATCGAAGGAAATAAAATAAAAATGATAATAATAACATACATTTTCAGCGTCCTTAACTGGACCATAGTTGAGATTAAGCGAATGGACGCCAAAACGATACAGCTTCTCACTTACCACTGAATGCATCATACAAAGGTTGATATTGAGCGTCTGTATGTGACCAGATCCGAAAGAGTTAGAAGATTCTTTCTGTTAGAACTGTCTTACAAATCTACAAGAATCGGCCATCAAAGATACCTGGAAACTACAGAAGACTGGCTGATGATCTGCATCAAAGAACATTATTACTTTATTCAGTAATAAAGGAAGTCAACAAGTTGAAAATGGAGTTTGAAGTGGGTGAAGAGATGCAAGTAAAAATAATAAACCAACTGAAGCTTCAAAAATCTTCAAAAAAGAAGCAAATGAAACGATGGCAGAATAAACATCCAATATTGACCGTGATGATCAATATTCTTCCCGTGCCAAACAAAAAACATGTGAATGAAAAAAACCCCGTTCCCATCAGTGGTTACATAGTACAGGGTTAAAACGGTTTATATATATATATATATATATATATATATATATATATATAATACAAAAAGGAGTTGAAAGGTTATCGTTTCTTACTTTGCAGAACTCATTGGAGGACAAAAAGATCATAAATTTGTGGACAACAATTAAAATATCGTTACGGGAAAAATACCATAAACAGCCATCAATACGAATAATAAAGAGGTAACAAGAAGACCTAACAGCCACTCTTTCATTTTGCAGAGGGAAGGGTGCTTGGGTTTGATATATAAGGTCTTAATTTCTTTCAAATGATAATATGAATGTGCTCTGCTGACAACTAAGAAAAAATTTCTAGCGAAAAACACAAAATTGGATTGCTTATGATGTGAAGGAAAAAATATATTTATTTGTATTATTTATTAATATATATTTATTATTATTATTGTTAAAGTTGTAAAGATATACACTTCTCTTTTGCAACAGAATATACATCTGAAGAAGGCCACTGAAAGGATCATTCGAAAAGTTGTACTAATATTAGCGACTGGTAGGTTGAATTCACTTGTCTGCACAAATATTTGGGAATTATCCGTGTGTCATTTTATATAGTGCATTATAGATGCAGTTTAGCCATCTTTTTCTCAACCTTTTCTTCATTGTGGCTCATTTTTATTGTCAAACACTTTTTAGGCCCACCAAAGCAGAAACAGAAATTGCATGAAACAGGAAATATATTTTATTTCAATTAATTATGTGCCATGCGTAATACACACTTCGATACATAGCTGACGAGGAAGGTTTTTTCCCGCAACATTTTTGCCATTTCTTTCAGAAATCAATTATAAAATCCAAAGATATAGAATCCGGTTTGTCCAACTATTTACCCAAATTTTGGGGGAGAAATGATTCATTCATTATTAGAATTTTAGATTCGTTATTAGCATGTATGTGAATGTAATGGATTATTTGAATTCGAAATGCTCTCCGATTCCTCAATCATTACTCCATCGTACCTTCACATTTTATTTACAAAAGCAAAATGTAGTAGAACATTATGATTACACTGCTCCTGTTGTCTATCTATCAATTTATCATGTTGAAATTCCAAGATCTGGTTCGGCTTCAAGGGTAAGTCTTTTCTCTTTTCGATCGGCAATAAATTACGCTTCTTTTGAGTACAACATTTGCTGTTTAAAAATTTTTTTTTAAATCAACCAGGTGTTGGGAAATTTCAATAAGAATGGAACAACCATTTTCAAAGAGCCACGGATGGGAGGATTTTATTTTCAGACAACCAATCAATCCTTCCCTTTCAATTCTCACCATCAATACTTTGTTCTCTTTCATTTCAAGAAGGCCATCTCCAGGGCCTTTTTAAAAATTTCCCAGGCCTACTTGAAGACCTAAGGGTCCATGTTGAAATTCACTGGTTAGATATATACATGGAAGAGAGATCAAATCAATATATTGAAAATATAAAATCATATAAAATATATTGATCAAAAATGATTTTTTAATATAATCGGAATATATATGAAAAATAAAATGAAGATTAATGTATCTTTACAAGATAAATCTATTTTTTAAAATAAAATAAATTAAAATAAAATGATCAGTAAATGTTTTAAAAAATTTTGTATTATAATCAGGAAAAAATTAATATTCAAAATAATTCATAGATATAAACATAGAATGAGAGAGAGATGCAAGATAAGATTTCAATGGGGGGCGGAAAAAAATGTGAATCAATTTTTTAGGGCTATCGTTCGAGATATTAGAGATATAATTTTTATAAAGGTTTCTCAAACATTCCAAACTAAAAATACAAAAGTGTGTCACTTTGTATTGCTACAACATGTATCTTTGATAATGTTCGTGAAATAATGACACAAAAAACAATCTTTATTTTCGCTAGATGAAGCATTGGTAATCATTATTATTAATTTTTATTCGCATTTACTTCCACCTTCATTTTATATTAGGTGAATAATTATCAACAGTCATTAATTTTTGATTCGTAATTACTTCATTTTTATTAGGGGAAACATTATCAATAAGTTTTATTAATTGTTTATTCGTATTTATTTTCATTTTCATTTATTTATTACGTGAAGTATTGTCATCAATTATTATTATTTTTGATTTGTATTTACTTTTCATTTTTTTTATTAAAGTAAGCATTATCAAAAATTATTTTTTTTATATATATTTATAATTTTAATTAAAATTAAATTAAGCAATATTTTTATATATATTTACATTGATCATCGTTTTATATTAGATGAACGATTGACATTCATTATTAATATTAAATAATGACTATTATTGAATTGCCTCTTCATTAGATGATGTATTTTAATATATTTCTTTAATATGTCCTTCTCGTTATATAAGTGATCATTAAATGGAATGAAAGGTTTCACGAATTTGTTTAAGAACATTTAATTATTATATGTATAATAACCAGATTTAATGAAATTTGGTCGTATTTAGTAATACCTACTCATTACTGATATTGAAAGAATTAAAATAAATTATTAATTGTTGTCAATATTTTTCTATTTTATTTTTCTGCTCCCAATCACAACCCCCAATCATTCATTCTTTGACAACAATTTAGTGATTAGGCTACGAAGTCTCTTCAGCGCTAATCCTTCAGAATTTGCCATATTGCTATGCTAATTACTTTTTTTTATCGCATTTGTTTATATCTTCCACAAGTAGTTTCTAGATGTAATTGTATCCGATTTTTTCCCCTTGTATTGTGTAAATTCCTCTCTTAAGGGGCGGTTTTCGGATAATACCTGCCCCAGGGCTTAAATGCTGGAAGCATCACGGCTATTACTAGCTTGGACCAGCTATGACTAGCTTAGACCAGCTGGGACAAGTTATGACCAGCTTGGACCAATTTTTTAGTGAAAATATTTTCGTCCCCCAAAAAACTGACCCTGTGTCACAACCTGACTCAGTCAGTTCAAGGAAATCTTATCGGTCACAGGGATCCGTCCGTACGCTGGTAGTATCAGTGCTATGACTAGCTTTGACCGGCTTAGACGAGATTGGACCAGCTAAGACTATCATAGACCAGCTCTGACCAGCTTGGACAAACTATGACCAGCTAAGACCAGCGATCCGAGTGAAGACACTCGGGTCCCCACGTTAAAAACCGACCTTGTGTCACAACCTGAATCATTTTTTCTCATAAAAGTAAATACCCTGTCCGATTTTTCCCCAGTTAAGTAATGTTCATTATTATTAATTTATTTCGTTGTTTATTAACGGTCGTAGAATAACGATCTGCGTTAAAAGGCATCGCAAATAAGTCGAAACACAATAATGTTTACATGTCATGAATATAGATCAATAACAATAATCTATTTTCATTCTGAAGGGGGCAGGTAGTTTGATATTCGACGACCAACCTGTTCTGAGTGTTGTCAGCAATGGCGCACAGTGTATAATGCTGTCCAAGAAGTTTTATTTACAGCATGCCAGTGAATCCAACATTGAAACGTTAAAACGAACGGTAAGTTTTTCGTGATTCTCGGTTCTGACGATCAATCGCTAAATGCTATTAATATATAACAAGCTGAAATTTTAATATCGTGTTTTGTTTATAATATCCCTTTTCAAAACGTGGGCGGTAAGGGTCCTTCACAGTTTCCCTTTTTATTCGTAAGCATGAATAGTCATGCTTTCTTGTGAAATAATGGAGTGCTTTTCTCCTTGCCTCTCCATTGTTTTTTTTAATACAGAATTATCATTAATTCATTCAGCTTAACACAATCTCAGTTAATCGTAAAGACTGGCTATCAGTTGTGTCTCGATATCCAGTCTGCACTGCTATTTAACCCGTAGATTGGAGTCGGGTAGAAGAGATGGATTATCCCCTTCTCCAACAACCTTTGTACAAAAGTGAACGCCACTGCCTAGGCCTGAATTTGAACTCGGTTTAACGATTACACTTTTGGCGTCGGTAATCCTTACCCGATTGTGACGAAATGCTTAATAAATGCTGAATTTAACTGAGCCTAAAAACGCAAAATTTGATCCTATCTGGGCCTCGAGCAGAGAGAAAAAGTTATATATATATATATATATATATGTGTGTGTGTGTGTGTGTGTGCATGTGTGTGTGCGCGCGAATAAAGCCAAAAGAGGAAAACTTACTTTACTCAACACGTTTCGTCCTTTGAGGTACGTTATCAAGATAAATGTATATTTAAATGTAAAATTACATTTTGTCGCACAAAGCCAAAGGGGAGCGGATGGAGAAAGGCTGGCCTTACTGTTGTGACGTCGTCCCCCGGTCGCAGCGCCAACTGTGACGTTCTATCCTGATCTACCACGGCGCCAGTTGTGACGTGGTCGTTCCAGGGTCCTATCCCGGTCACGACACCAGATGTGACGTCCCTAAACAGCACCAATTGTGACGTCTTCGCCGCGGCGCCAGCTGTTCGCTCCTCGCTGCTCCGTCCGGTATGTCGCTGCACCCAAACGTGACGTTCTAACCTTTTGGTGATTCGGGTGGGAATCTGGTTAGATTTGATATCAGCCTCGCCGTTCCCAACCTGCTTCCAACGCCTGGTTACCAGGGTAACTGCACTGATCTCCAGTCTGCCTACCCACGTTGTGAATTGATCTTAGACAGACGAGATCAAACAGGGGTTGGGGCCGTAATGCAAATTTAGTTCAACGGGGGTGATAACACACAAATATGCATAAAAGAAAATAAAATGAAAACTCAAAAAGTTCAAAGTATCAAAGAAAAAGGTAACAAACTTTTTATGTCTAGTTGTTCGATACATAGGACTGCATCTACCTCCCGACCCGTTCTGTGGATTGTGGCACGTCGTTTTCGCTAGGCAAGTTTTAACGCTTCAAGTTGTTTGCTCTCTAAGAAATTTGTGTTTCGGTGTGTCTTTGGACGAAAGTCGAAAAAAACTTATTTCTGTGGTCTGGTTCTAAGTCGCTCTTCAAAACTAATTGTTCTTGGTTGAAGAAGAGTCCAAAATTTTGCGTGAATCTTGGTCAGCTAATGAGGCGGTTTCAACACTGGGCACTCATCTCTGCCGTCCGAGGCTGAATTAAACTTCTCTTCTGTCCGCGGTTTCGAACTCGGCACTCTGGGCCTCAACTCTTCTGCCCGCCAGCGGCTGAATGGAACGAACTCTTCTCTCCCGCCTGGGTCCGACTGAACTGATTTCTGTCTGGTTGGGGCTTCGAACTTTTATTGACGCCGACCAAAACCGGGGTGGGTCTGTTGGCGTCGGGGGGTTTTTTATTCGATAATTCTAAATACATATCCACCTCTTTTATTTCTGGTTAGGGATTTTCCATTTCTGGTTTTTTTCCATTTTTGGTAACTTTTTTCTCACTCCCACTTTCTCACCATGCTTCTGAGGGGCGTGAACTGCCCTCCCCACTTCTTCGTAGCGGCTTCTCATACTTATATTCTGGATGGGGGCGTCGACTGTTTTCTTCGTGCGTCACGTGACCACTCTCGGCCAATGAGGTCTTGGTCGGGTATCTTTCCTCCTCCTTCGTGCGTCATGTGATCACCACTTGGCCAATGACGTCTTAGTCGGGCGTGAACAACCCGTGGCTTTGTTTTGGAAAAAAAAATACCTTGCTTAACTAAAAAAAAATGATTATCTCCTCTTTTTTTTTTTTTCTTTCTTTCAAATCGCCGTTATCATGGGCGGATAACAATGACAACTCTTTGTTCAACACGTGGCGTTTGTCAAGCAGTTTATCGTTAATGCATTAGATGGCTGGATTTTCCGACATGGTCTAAAAAAATTTTTTCTCCAAGTTTTCAGCCAGTCTGGCGTCTCAAAGCAGAAAAAAAAATATTTCATTTTCCTTCGGTTCATGTGTCTGATAACAATAAAAAATTTTATTATCGCAGGGCAAAGTCTGTTTTGTCAAAAAAAAATTCGGTAACCAGTGAAACTACTTGTGTGGGATTTTAATTTTCCATACCCAGCTAAGGCTTTTAGCTACACCTGTGTTTTGTCAATTATCAAAATCTAACGTTTCAAAAGTTTTTTTTTTTGGTGACATTTCTTGATAACACAATTCCATTTTCGCGGATAAGTGGAAATCGGTCAATTCTTGTTCAGGTGACCTAGATGTTTTCTCGTACCAATTGTTTAATAACACCCTTTTAACCCACTCAATTCATTGTCATTGTAATGAAACTCTTTTCGACATGTTTGTTTTATCATCCAAAATAACCCTTTTCTTTTTTTTTTTTCTTTTTTCTTTTTCTTTTTTTTCCCTGTTCGCCTATGATCCGTCAAAGAAAAATTATTTTTTCCTTTTCCCTAAAATATTTGACGAAAAAATAAATAACAAAACATTAAAACCGTAAAAAACAAATCTTATATCTATTAATATTTCTTCAAAACCTGACATAAATGCAATAATTTTATTTTTTAGTATTTATTTATAAAGAGAACATGAATATTCATCAATCTATTTGTATAAGCTAAAAATTCAGGCAAGCTATGGAGAATACATGTTGACAAAATTCAATGTCTAATAAATCAAAGTAAGTGATGTTTTTTAAAAAAACCCAAAACTATGGGTTAAATAACAGGACATACTAGATTTGTTTACCTTATTTGTCAACCAGTCTATGAGAACAAAACTGAATTCAAACCTTGTAGGACATATTTAATTATATGTTTTGTCCTCGAAATTAAATTCTCTGACAGTAAAAATGAGGAGGTCTGCTAGGACATTTCGTTGGATTATTTCTCCACCCACCCACCCAAAAAATGTATTTAGACCTGTATTAATCTAGAACGTTATCATCGGATCATTTGTATGGGTAATCTAATGTTTCACTTCCGATCTGTCAAAAGAGTCCACACACACACACACACACACACACACACACACACACACACACACACACACACACACTCGCACACACATAAAGAAGGAATGAACTTTTTCAAAATATTGTTTAGTCAATGCAGGTATTACTAAAGGTAGTCACCTAACTTTCACGAACTCGAAATGCGACTTAGTAACATTTGATCACGTTGAAGCAGCAGTTCTCTAACGATAAGCGAAGTTAAGCAACGTCGAGCATGGTCAGCACCTAGACGTGTGACCGCTTGGAAATACAAGGTTCTGTAAACTCAGATCTGTGGGTGGAGTAATAAACAGAAAATAGGAGAGCCGATTTCCAATTCCTGTCAGGTTCTTATCTCCATTTAGATGCAAATACACTTAGGGAAGACACGAATCTACCTCTTCTCCCCCATCTATGGGTTAATTAGTTGAACGTACTAATAAATCATTATATCTCAAATGAAAAAAAATTTAAATAAAAGGTTGATAAACCGTAGAAAACTAATCCTCTTCTTTCTTTTACGTGTCGTATCCCTTCAGCGGGTAGGCAATCATGGCCCTCCACCTTCTCCTGTAGCTCTCAATAGGTTTTGTCTTTTTGTTATTTCTTCCAAACCCTATTCCGACATTTGCTCAAGCCCATTCTGTCACGTTTTGCTTTCCTTTTTCCCTCTTTCCCTCTATCCGTCCTGTGGGTATCAGATTTTCCGAGCCCTCCATAAATAAATACATATCACAGAAATTTCAGCTGCCTCTTCCTGATGGTAAGTATAAGTTTCCTCTTTGTTTACATCCTCTTCAAACCCTCATTGTTGCTTACATGTTCTCATTTTGGTTTCCTTAGTTCCCTTCTAAGAACCACACCTCTGTTGTCTCTGAGTCTCTTCTTCATCTTTAAGGAGATTGTCCAACATTCGCTGTCGTAACGGAGGACAGATAAAATGTAAAAGTTCAGTACTTTTAAACTTTGCTTCCAACGAAACTTTATGTCTCGTAATACTCTGCTTAGCTTTTGTTTACCCCAGCACCTCGTCAGATTTCAGTGTTGGATCTTCCGTCTTCTGTTAGAACACTTCCCAGATATTTCTGTACCTGCATTATTTAAGTATCCCCGTATGCATTTTGTCTTGTAGTTTATGCTTAGTCCCTTCTTCTCACTCTCCGTCGCTACATTCTGTAGTATGGTTTGTAGTTTCCTTTCTGTGTCTGCTATCAGCACTGTATGATCAAAAAATCTATTCAGTTCAGTGTATGGCTGTCAGGAAGAGAAAAATCCCAAGGTGCCAACTCCAAATTGGAGACGCCAAAATCCAAAAAAAATTGGATTGATTATCTTTATTTGTTTGTTAGTTTGTTTATTTATTTGGATGAATTTAGATTAATTTATTTTACTTGTTTTTTATTATTTATTTATTATACTGTATATTTTTATTTACTCTTTTTGGTTTTCGATTTTTAAGTAACGTAGTATTTTTTTATCGTTATATAACAGTTATAGCTATGTTTTTCGTCCGATTTTTGGTTTGATTTTTATAGTCTAACTAATATTTTGGTCATAATGTTTTGTTCAACGAATGGACATTTGAATAGCCCAAAATTAAACAAAGTACAACGAAACTAGATGATATCGTTAGAAACAATGAAAAGTGTGTGGAACTATTATGTAATATTGATCCTCTTGTATGACAAGAAATGCTTGACAATCTCCTCACAGATGAAACGCGTAAACACCGAAGAAGTAAATCGAAACAAAATGAACACTTATACTTAGAATGAGAAAGAAAATTTCGTGAATATATACAAAAAAGGAAGACTTGGAGAATTTGAGAGCCACCGGGGTATATCCAAAGCAGAAGGAACAGCGGAAGGCAACTGACCTGACAGGGTCGTGTGAATAGAAGACGGAGACTGGTGCGGAAGGTTTGGCAAAGGTACAAATGTTACTAAGGGTTAAAAATGATAGGAAGTTGTGGAGAACAATGATCGGTCACATCATGAAAGGAAACGGTAGGTAGAAGAAGAAATCTATATTCCGATGTTCTAATCACCAATTAATTTGTTTTCTCACATGTAGCTGCTTTTGTTTTTTTTCAATCATCTTTCCGTTCGTCAGTGAAAAGGACATAAAGGTGATTTAGGATTTCGCATCACGTATTCAGTGTTTCTTATTTAACCGTTGGTGGGTCTCAAGTAAATCGCGCACTGACTTCTTACTCGTTTCGATTTTCTATTGATGTTAATTACTTAGTGGAAAATCATTTACATTCATGAGCTTTCCTTTTTTTTCTTTCTTTCTTTGATTGTCTTTTCCTTTCTTTAGTCATGCATTTTTCTTTTTGTTGGTTTCTACTAATTCCCTTCATTTGTTGCTTTGTTTTTTACTATCTTCCCTCGCTTGCATTTCCTTTCTTTCTATTCTCTTGTATAGTTTTCCTCTCCGTTCCCCTCCCTATAAGTTTCGTCTCTATTTATTCTTTTCTCTATGAAATCTGTCTCTCTCTCTCTTTTCTTCTTTCTTTCTCAACTCGCTGTTTTTCCTTCCTTTTCCATTTTTCTTTCTTTATCCGTTCTTTCTTTCTTTCATTTTTCTTTCTTACTCTCTTTCTTTCCATTTTGTTCATTTTCATTCTTTCTTTGCCGGTTTTGTTTGTTTGATTCTTTCTTTCTTAAGCCACTGTTTTTCGTTCTTTTTCCATTTTCTTGGCGTTATCCTTCCTTTCTTTATCGATCTTTCATTCTTTCCTTCTTTCTTTCTTTCTTAACTTGCTCTTTCTTTCTTTCTTTCTTATAATCATCTCTCTTTCTTTCTTTCTTTTCTTCCTTTCCTTTTTTTTTCTTTCTCTCTTTCTTTCTCTCATTTTTTCTTTCCTTTCTTTCTTTTTTTCTTTCTTTCTTTCTCTAATCATCTTTTTTTTTTCTTTCTTTTTTTTTCTTTCTTTCTTCTTAGCTTTCTTTTCTTTCTTTCTTTCTTTCTTTCAATTCTTTCTTTCTTTCTTTTTTTTTTTCTCTTTTTCTCTATTTCTTTCTTTCTTAAAATTTTTCTTTCTTTCTTTTTTTTTTTTTTGCTATTCTTTTTTCTTTTTTTTCTTTCTTTCTTTTTTTTTTCTTTTTTTCTTTCTTTCTTTCTTTCATCCTTTCTTTCTTTTATTTCAAAATTTTTTTTTTGTTTTTTCATTTTTTTCTTTCTTTCTTTCATTTTCTTTCTTTTTTCTTTTCTCTTCATTTTTTCTTTCTTTCTTTCTTTACATCCGTTCATCCTTTCTTTCATCATTTTCTCTCTCTCTCTCTTTTTTCTTTCTTTCTTTTCTTTCTTTTCTTTTCTTTCTTTCTTTTCAATCTTTCTTTTCATTTTTCTTTTTTCATTCTTTCTTTCTTTCTTTCTTTTCTTTTATTTTCATCTCTCTTTTTTTCATTCTTTTTTCTTTCTTTCTTTTTTTCTTACTTTCTTTGCTTGCTATCCTTTCTTTCTTAACAAAGAATTCTTTCCTTGTTTATTCGTTTCCTTTCTTTCTTCGTCCATTTTCTTTCTTTTTTTTTCTGTCTTCCTTTCTTTCTCTCTCTCATTTTTTCTTTCTTTCTTTCTTTACATCCGTTCATCCTTTCGGTTCATCATTCTCTCTTTCTTTCTTTCTTTCTTTCTTTCTTTCTTTCTTTCTTAACCCCCTTGTTATACATTCATTCTTAACGCGTTAACCATTCTTTGTTTATCCATCTTCCTTTCTTCTTTCTTAGCTTGCTATCATTTCTTCCCTAACTCGCTATCCTTTCTTTGTTTATCTGATATTCTTTCTCGATTTTGTGCATCTATTTTCAAGGCCCTTTATACCAATTATTAAATGATCTCATAATTTTTTCATGTACCCTCGACAGACTCTTATACCTCTTCCTCCGTTCTCTACCTATCCTCCTCCTCCGTCGCTTTATTCCCAAGTCTTTTATTCCTTCTTTTTAATACCTTTATCTTCCAAGCACTAAATTTCAGACACCTGTTCTTATCTTTTCATACTTCTAAGACTTCTGTTTTTCTTGTGTACCACATTTCCCACCGTACATATATTTGCAACCAATTTCCCACCCCATCTCTTGTCATATGAGATTTGCCTCCGGAAATCAATTACGGCGTTAAGAAGCTCGAATTCTTGCCATTCAGCCAAGACTCATAAAATAGACAAATCGAGATACAGGAGTCTTTTATGAAGACAAGACTGCAAAGCTATTGCAAGATTTCTACATGTTATTAGCCATCTTTTTAATTAGTGAAAGATGGCAGAAAAAGATGAGGAGAAAAAAGAAGAAGAGAATTTAGATGGAGCAAGTGAAGAGTTTCATTCAATATGTAAAATAAACTGACTAAATTCATTGGATGGTTGACTTGAGATTCTACAAGTCAGGATGTAAATTATAAAAATGAATGTAAAGAATGGTCCACTCGGATTTTATTGCAGAAACAAATTACATGACTTTCATTGACATAATTCACAAAAAAGTTGTTTTCTAAGTATAGCCTGAAAGGTTAATTTGTTATAAGCAAAAATATATATATATATATATATATATATATATATATATATATATATATATATATATGTGTGTGTGTGTGTGTGTGTGTGTACATGTGTATTTAGGCTGCAAATTCTTTTTAGGCATTTTTGATTGAATAAATTACAAACATTACGTCTGCTTATTTTTTATCATAATCCTTCTATATTCACGAATATTTTTCCGTATCTTACAGTTGCATTTCATGCCTTATTCAATTGTAATATACGGAAAAATATTTGAATATGAAATTTTGATAAAATAAGCAGACATTTTTGTTTAATTTATTCAAATTACACACATATATATTCATTTCAAGGACGCCTGCAAAAGGGACATGAGGGCAACGGACATGATAGGCATCAAGATGTGGAAAGACGTCGCCAACGACTGCTCCCGCTAGAGACATGATTTATACTGAGGGATGGGGAGGAGAAGCGCGCTCGACAGAAATAAAGCAACAAGGCGACATTGGCGGAGATGCATCACATCTTCACATACATTTAATGCAATCTAGACTGTCACTCCCGTGTGGGCCTGTACAGCCATAACAGATGTTGCACTGCCATTAGCAGGTGAGACATAAATTTTGGGGCGCAGATCTTAAGGATTGCCGAGACCGGCGGATATTAAACGCACATTAAATATATATATATATATATATATATATATATATATATATATATATATATATATATATATAGTTTAAGCAATTGAAAAGGAAGAAATGAACGATCTTAAAACACCGCTCCACAAATTTAAATAAATTTTATTATTGAGCTTTTTTGTATTTCTTTAAAATAGATAGAAGAAACAGGAAGTGTCTATATAAAGAAAGTGTCACGTATTTATGTTGTTTTATGAATGCATGTAATTTTCTAGCAGTAGCATTTGAGGAGAGGGGAAGCTGTATTATAGCTTCTACTAACGTTTGTAATCAAACTCAATTCGTATGTTTAGAGTGTGCTAAATTTGCTTTAAAATCGCTAGGCTTTGTAAGAATATTAAAAATATATTCACGTAATAAATTATGCGAAAGAGTTTTGAGAATTCATGTCCACAACAACGAACAACCGCCTCCATCCAAAAGTTTACGGAAAAACTGAAAATCTCTAGCGTCGTTCATTTATGCGATCCTATTTATATAGAAAAAATTCTGGTGCCTATTACCGGAAATCTAAAAGTTAGATTTTACTAGACTCAGAAGTTTATTTGTTAATAAATATTTTCCATAAGTTTCGAATATCAATTTTAGGAGATAAACTATTGTTGGCCATTTTCTGGAGTGATCTTAGAAATTTCGTAGCAGACGTAAACATAGTCGTTTGTTTTTTCAAAGGTTTCAGCGCGTTTGCAGTAAAGTCGCTGGTTGATTAATACATGCGAATTTGAGAATTCAAACTGGAGCCTAAAATTGCACAATAATGATTTAATTTTGAGTTTTAGTGTATTCAATTCAATATTCGAATATTTGAGTAAATAAATAATAATTTAATATTCTTCTTCTTTTAAATTCACTTCGGTGTTTTAATATTTATTTTTTTGTTTCACTTTTATTTATTATAATTGGGAAAATAAATTCAAGTTTAAATATATTTTAATTTAAGTTTATTTACTTTTTTTTTACTAATAATAATCCCCTCCAAAATAAAGAGCAACTTATTATTTTTCGATAAATTAAGGCTCGCTATATTTTTTACTTTAAAAAATGATGAAATTAAATATGTTTAAATATATCTTAATTTAAGTTTATTTACTTTATTTAGATGTTTTAGCCGAACACAGACATATAAACACACACTTGAATATTTGAATAAATAAATATGAAACTTTTTATCAAATAATTATATTTAATATTCTTTTTTTGAATTTAGTTTGCTGTTTTGATATCATTTTTAATTAAGCTTTTATTTACTATAGATGTGAAAATAAATTCAAGAAAATAGAAATTTTAAAAATACATACATGTATAGTGTTTCGAAAGTATCAGCAGAATAAAAATGTAAAAACGAACGATAATCCTAATCAGGAATGAAAATTATTCACTTTTTAATTCTGAGAATTTTGAATACATTCTAATCAATTTAATTATAATTTTTAGCAAAAAGCTGGCTTGGGGGATGATATGTCTGGATATATATTTACTTTATAATGAATTATTGTAGTTTTATATTTTTAGCCGGACCAAACACACACACACACACACACACACACACACACACACACACACACACACACACACGCATACAGGTAAATGCCCTATGCCCTTTATATATGTACAGATATATAAATATGTGTATTTCGGCAACAAGTATTTTTTCAAACATCTGATTGAGTAATATCAACAAGTTTTCTCGATCCAATTTCTTATAAACATTTTCAAATTCCTCACGGATAATCAAATTCCTCACGGATAATCAAATTCCTCACGGATAATCAAATTCCTCACGGATAATCAAAAATCTGTGACACCCTTACAGATACACCATAATACTAAGGCGTCCAACTAATTCAGTAGTGATTAAGCTATCACTAATACAAATACTAATACAAAAAGGTTTTATCAGATGACTTCAAGCAAATAAGTCATGTAAGCCATAAATATGACAATCCTTCATTAGATCTTATAGACTGGCGCTACAGAATCGCAAAAATCATTACCATATAACAAAACCTGTATCAATTGAAGACTTGCAACATTCGCAACAACTAAAATGGATAGCATTAAACAAACTAATTATATAACAATGGGTAATTTTGTTGTTTTGTGGTACCACATTCTAATGATTTCTATTTCGAGATCCATGTATTTATTGAATGATGCATTATTATTATTATTATTATTTGCGTGTTATGTTTCCCGCTTTGTATCCTGTAGAGCCGGGTTCAAACCATGCTCCTTAGGCCCTATAGGTGAATTGTCATTTAGCTGATAGCACTTTTCTTAGTGTATGGGATGTTCCTAGTAGGGCAATCTTCTGGGCAATTTGTTGATGTATCTGGGACTCTGTTAATAAAATTGTCCATTCCTTTTCTCATGATTCCCAGAGCTCTGATTACTATTCTTACAGTCTCAGTCTTCATTCCACACATCCTGTTAATCTCGATCTCCAGGTTCTTGTATTTGGACAATTTCTCGATAATTTTTATGGAGGAGTTTCTCACAGATGGTACTGCTATGTCAACAAGCAAACAGTTCCTGAATTTCTTGTCTTTTATGACAATATCTAGTCTGTTGGCTTTTATTTCCCTATCAGTCTGAATTGGTATGTCCCAGAGGATTATTATTATTATTATTATTATTATTATTCAATGTTCCTGATATTAATAACCGGAGACTTACATCAGAGATTAATGACAGGAAGTATCCTCAATACGCCTACTCTCTTCCTATTACAGAATGTTTGCCGTAATACTGTTATCTGGATGCTGCCAATTCTGGTTATTAATTCTATATAAACTTATATGAATTCATGTTATTCCTAATGAAAGAAATACCAGGTCACTTCAGGCAGTGAGCAGTCATGGCTCTCCACAGATTCCTTTCCTTTATTGTCATTCTTCTTTAGGAAAGATAACAAAGCGGTTTCCCCTTGTCGTCTCCGGGAAGTAGTTTGAACTGGCTTACACCCAAGGATAGAGACTTCAGTCTCTCTTACTATTCAACCGGTAGCTGGTTGGTAGAAAAGAGGTGAGTCCATGCCCTTCGATACGTTATAAATGCAAAACAAACACCACAAGTTAGGCTGTAATTTGATTTCGGCTTTTCCTATTAGTGTTACTCGCTCACCTAACGTTGCCGGCAGGTCGTTCAACATTTGAGCGCAGAAGCACCTCTATATATCGAGGTTTTCTTTTAGGATTAGTAGCTAGACTGTCACCTAGCTTACAGCACCTAGCATTACCTAACGGTCACTCATCTGAGTACTGATCAGGCTAGACATTGCTTAACTTCGATGATCGAACAAGAACCGGTGTTTCACCTTAAAATGGCCATAAACCGTTAGTATTACTAAAAATAGATTTAACAATAAATGGTAAAAATTGTGAAGATATTTTTGTGGAGTTCTTTATAATGACGTAAATATGAAGATATTCTTTGAAAGATATACGCCTACAATATTATAAGAAATGCAAAAAATGTATAAAATAGTGTTAGTGATATAAAAGAAAAAAATATCTACACTTTCCTTCACCAGATTAATTATCGCTTTTGAATAATGGTATATAATTTAATACAAAAGATATATTTAAACTAATTTATCAGCAGTGTCAAGCAATGGCGGTCATATTTAATTGATTTTGTATTTGATTATATTTTCTGCATGAACGTTCGTCTAATGGTTAACAATCTTGTCTTGCTAGCTCAATTATTACTAATTCGTGAGTTCGATCCTTGATACGTTCTCCATATTTTCGACCTTGTGCCTAATCTAAGCGCTAATGGTACACAGAGAAATCCAAAGTAATAGTGAATAGCATAAGCAACACCAGACGGCGAACCACTGGAGGTAGAGTCCAACTTTAAATTTCTTCTCGCCACTATTAAGCATCGGAAGATGGCAGGGTTTGACCTCAGGGTATTTTTTAAGGAAAAAAAAGTGCGTCTTGTAAGCCGGAAAATAGTTTTACTATTAGCGAATTCGATGCTCACTGAAATATCTACTTTCGGTCTTAAAAGATTAAGAAATTTTTGAGGAAACGCTAAGGGAATTCCATGTGGAAGCATAATGTTATAAGCGGGTAGTCAATTTTGACCCTCACTATATTCAAATATACTTTCTTGATTTTTTCAAAATACAAGCTATCAGTTGATTAAAGCACAAAGGGCAAATTCAACGTGGTGTAATGGTTATTTTTAATTTGTCTTACTCGTTCATTTACTGCTGAGCAGTGAAAATATATGACAAATTCGATCCTTTTGGTTGCTTCCTTTATTCGGCCACATCGAATTCTAATCTAAAAAATAATTATTTAAACCCCAGTTTCCCCGAAATAACAGCCATAATTGCAATTGCTTGTTTATAATTACCACCAAAGTAATCAAAGAATTATATCAATGCAGGAATTTAGGAAGGAATTCTCCTTCTAATATCATTAATACTTTTGGGCTTATTGGGGGCAAGAGAGATAAGGAAAAGTAGCAAACCGCTTACCTGATGGGTTTGTGCGAATGGATGTCGGAACGAAGGTCGAGGGACTTAACAAAGCAAGAAAAACTGCTAATAAGCCATATATAGCTACCCAAGATACAATATTTGTGAAGCGATGTCATTTGAATATATTTACATAGAAGAATAAGAAAGAAGAAGAAGAAGAAGAAAAGAAATCAAAATCATAATAACAGAATTGTACTAATTTATAACGGCCATCTTTAATCATTTTTGTAATTGCATTGTTTTATATATATTTCTGGAATCAATATAAGATTTCTAACAATGAGCACTATTATTGCACGTAAGAAAGAATTCTGCTTTCAAAATCATTAAAATTAATATTTAATTACTAGTTTAGTCGAACCATCATAAATTGACGATCATATTTTAGTAAATTTGAAATGGCGTTCGACAAAGAACGCGAACAAGATCTCTTAGAGCTTCTCAGTATCCATCACATATTCGGGAAATACGTTAGAATAATTAAGAATCTATACTAGCAGCAAGCCACCTGCATACGGACAGAAAATGAGTTCAGCAGATATACAAAAATAGAAAGTGTAAGACAATGATTTCTAACCGGATTTATTCAATCTATACAGCGAATAGGCAATTATGTTAAAATTTAAGTAATATATAAAGGATTCATTACGACAAAATCCCACAATATTAACAATATAAGATATGCAGATGACATAGTGTTGACAGCATAAACACAGGGACCAAAATGGAACATGTTGAACTTATAAGCACGAACTCAAAATGCAAATTACAGGTCGAGGATACTAAAATCAAACAGGTAAAGATTTAAATACCTGGAAAGTGTTCTAACAGAGGATAGAAAGTGCGACATTGAGATCCGAAGAGGTATTAAAGTGACCAAAGATGCCTTTCAAAACCAAAGCAGAGTATTAAGAGACAGAAAAATTTCGTTAGAAAGAAAAGTGTATTGAAACGTTACGTGATGTCTGTCCTCCTGTATGGCAGTAAATGCTTGACAATCTCCTCAAAGATGAAGAAGAGTCTTGAAGCAACAGAAATGTAGTTCTATAGAGAAGGTGCTGAGGATACCATGGGCCGCACATGTGAGCAACAACAAGGTTTTGGAGAGAATGGAAACATAAATGAAGCTTATATTTAACATCTGGAAGAGGCAGTTGAAATTTTTAAGGAACGTAATGAGGAAGGAATGCTTGGAAAATCTGATACACACGGGAGAGATTGAGGGAAAAAGGGACAGAGGAAAGAAGCACGTAATATACTTGATGAGCTTGAGCAAACAGATGACAATTTTTGGAAAAAATAATAAAAAAAGACAAAACTTAAAGTGGAGAATAATATAAAAGAGCCAGAACAAATAAAAATAATATCAAGAGACAGACCCCAAAACTTGAGATGTTTGAAGGAGAAAAAAATTCATAATCAAACATAAAGATCCAGACATACTACTAAATAGACACAATGAACTAGTTTTTAAATGCCGGCACAAAAACAACCTAAACCTAAGCAAGTACACTAAGAAATAATCATATAGGAACAGCAATTTTGAATGTTTTATATTCCCTTTGTTTTAGAAGAATTATTATGCACACGTGAACGCTAACACATGACTATATGTATACAACTATGATAATGTATTTGCACACTGAGACACCTGTTGATATGTACATGTATATGTTTTTATACGGAAAAAGAAGCATACCAGGTTTTTTTTTTTTTTTTTTGTGAGTGTGGAGATGTACAATTAGATAGGTACTTATATGTTTTGCCATAAATATGAAAGATCGGGTAATATTATATGTGTAAAGATATAGATAATGTAATTAAATACTGAGATAGTCTTCGAACGCAGGCATAAGTGGATGCACGGGTGGACATGAGGATAGGGACAAATACGTGTGTAGATATATGTAAGTGCAAATTAACGCATATGTGGGTATGGATATGTAGATATTATGCATATGTGTGTGTGTATATGTATGTATGTATGTATGTATGCATATATGGGTGTGTGTATGTATGTGTGTATATGTGTATACGTATGGATGTGTAAATATATATATGTGCGTATGAATATATATGGATATACAGATGTCCTTGTGTGTATATGTATATATGTAAGTATAAGTATATATGGAGATAGGTATGGAGACATGTGGATGTGCGTTTTCTCTGCAGGTGTATATGTGTAAAGATGGAAATATACATGGTCGTTTCGTGTGAATGTGTGTGTAGGTGTATATAGGAACTCATAGGCATATAAGAAGATATAGGTATGTGGTTACAAATAGGGGTTTAAGACATGTGTAGATAAAAAAATTGTAAAAGAAGGACCTAATTTTCTGCTAGTGACATCTCTTCCAAATTTCTCCTCTAATATTCTCCAATTGGAAGTGAATTTTAAATAGCACGAAAGGAAAGTTTAGATTGGTATTTTAATTGAGATTGAAAGATACTACCCCAGTGTGGAGAATAAAATTATTTAAATGGGAATAACTGTTGATAATTGGGTACATAAAAACAACCACGAGTTTATTTAATGAACAAAAATCAAAAAAAACAATCACGAGTTTACTTAATGAACAAAAATCAAACGAATAGATGTCAACCTAACAAGTTTTAAGAAAAAAGTTTTAAAAAAAAAAAAATTACTAAATATAAATTGGATTGCTCTTTCAATGTTCTGTCTATGGATTTTTCCAATCGACTGTTTCATAGAAAATACCCAAAACTCCACCGAATTTCAAATTAATTTCTTCGTAGATTGTTTTAAAATTTAGATATTTATCAAACCTTAACCTCCCAAATATGCACGTTAAAGTAACGCGAACTGACAGCGTCTAAGAATTTGAATGAAACCTGTCGTGTAATTTATTGGGGTTGTTGTAACGTCTTCCTTTAATGTCGTTCTTATCATTCACCCCTTAACCACCTTTATCTAGAGACGAGACGCGTTAAATTTGAGCAACATCCAGCCGACACACTGGGGTTAAAATAGGAAACTAAAATGATACATATGACACACTCATATCCTCTCTCCCACCTCACTTCCTCACTTCGTTAACTTTGCGTATACTTGATGAGGTCCGTAAAAAACGTGTGAATTTCTTTTCATTTTTCATTTCAGCTTTTGGAAGTAAAGTCTGATGATCCAGAACCCTGTTAAAGGGGTTATGGTGAAATAACTTATTACATGGAATCTTAACGTGGTCTGTCTTTTATTCAAACATATCTGCTCTGAATTTTACATTGAGCTCTCTGGATATCATACTCCTCAGTTCTACCCATACGGATTACCTAAATTTTCATAAACTATATATATATATATATATATATATATATATATATATATATATATATATATATATTAATGCAAATATTCATTACACATACAATTTTAATTGTTTTTTTTTCCAACTAATGAATAAATTATGTATACATATAATTAACATTTACACAGATGCCATAATAACTAAATATTCAGGTCCTAAAACAGTTAAAAAAAATTTGTCTTAATAAAAATAAAATTTATCCATATTAATGGGTGGAAATGTATAAATACAATGTATATTCATATTTACCTTTAGATTATTCAAGAGGAATATTCTAGAATGTTCCAGATAATGTCAATGTTAGTCATTTTCAGGAAAGCTTTAAAAACAGAACATTTTATAATTGATATTTTAAAAAGTTGTTTATCATCATGGCAAGAATTAAAAGAATTGACAAATTCGAAAAAAAAACTGATTGTTCAGCTCTGGAAAAAAATTAAAAAGTTAACAAAATGGATAGTGAAACTGTAAATATTCTATTTAGTACCAGGTTCATTTTGCAAATTTAAAAAATTCAAAACTGTGTAAAACCAAAAAGAAGAACAGGTATTAAAAGATTTTCGAGATAAATTAATGCATCAAATTAAACAAAAAAAAATTTTAAAAATAAAAGACAGGATGATTAGCTTTCATCAGGAATCTGTGTCAGATTTTTAAATGGATAATAAGCAATGAAAAATTTGCTTTTAATCTAGCTTCACGCTCCTATTATCGAAAATGGGATTCCAAAAAACGGAAATTTTAATGTTTTGAAATTCGTTTTGAACAAATGGTATATGAAATCAAAAAATATTATGGACAGATGAAACCAACATTGACCAATTAGACGTAATATTAAATCATGTAGTACAAAGATTGATGTTTCTTCATTTTCGCCATTTTACAATTCAATATCTGAAATTCTTTGTTGGCGGAGCATAATGGGAATTGGGGATATTTAAATGGTGCAAAAGGTAGATCTAAATAAAATAAAGACAAGAATGAATGCTGCAGCATAAATTATTCTATCAAGTTGAAAATTAAAGATTATTTTGATTGGAACTCTCGACAAATGTTTTACAAGATAAAATTTACAAAAAATCAAGGATTTTAAATATCATAAATGAAAAAAAAGTAAATATCCTGAAATAAAAAAAATCAGTCCCCAGATTTAAACCCAGTTGAGAATCTGAACGTTATTTAAAAATCCAAATATCAATCAACAAACATCCTTTGGATCTGAAGACTATATATATATGCTGACTGAAACAAAATGCTCTTTTTTAAAAATTTTGCAAATCATTAATTGAGAAATATAAGAAGAGGTTTGTTGCTGTAGAAGGGAAGGGATTTATATTCTATAAAGTTTTAACTGAAGATTATGTATTATTTTTTTGGAGGATGAAATCTTTTTTAATTAAAATGGACAATTGGATTTATTAAAAGCAAATCTTTGAATTTTGTTTTCTCATATGCATATTTTTTTTTGAACATTTGCCGTTAATTATTTGAAAACTTAATTCATTGTAAAAAATACAAGTGTAAAAAATTTGCAGTTGAATATTTGCTTCCACCCACCAGAGATAGATACCTACAATTTATATAACATTTTGTTGACATAGAAAAATAAAACAAATTCTATTAAAAAAAGTTACCAATATTTCAGAAGATGATTTAACAGGAGATTTGAATTTTTTGTAACTAAAAAACATTTTCTGATAAAATTGCATTGTTTGTTTGATAAAATCATTTTGACGAATCGTGTTTTCAAATTAAATTAATTTTTATTTTCCAATTTTTCTTTTTTTCCTTATTTGTCTTATGGCAGAAATTATTCAAAGTTTTAAATTAAATTTTTACATATATATATATATATATATATATATATATATATATATATATATATATATATATATATATATCAAATATGAAATGGTTCATTTTATATTACAATGAATCATTCATACAAAAAATAAAATTAAGAAGTTAATGATAAAAAAACAATTTTGTTTTTAATAAAATATAGAATTTAAAAAAGGATTTTTTGGAAAAATGGGATTTTAGCTGTGTCAAAAAAAAAAAAGTAATTTTAAAAGTTACTCTAAATTCGCTTTATTTTATAATAAATGGAACTAATATCTTTAATTTAATTGCAGGAAATTAAAAAGAAATTTTTTCTTCATCTTTTTGAAAAACATGGTTTAAATTATGGAAAAATTTTTTTAAATCAACCATTTATAATATACAATATATATATACATTTTTTAAAAACGATTGTGTAGTATAAATCTTCCAGCTTTTGGGAATTTTATGTGTCTAATCTTTATTTTTTACACGATATTTTTGTCCGAGGCATTCTTTAAAATGATTTAATGTTATTTGTTTTAGTTTTTTTTTAGTTTAATTTGGAATCAGGATTTGGTGCACTGAATTTAAAATTAAAAGATAAACAAAAAAAAAAAAATCAAATTGATGCTAAATATATTGAAAATTCATCTGATTAATTTCTTTTTAAAATAAAAAATTAGGGACATCTTTGTTTATCTTGAGAATGCAACAGAAAAATTTAAATAGTTTTCAATAATAATTTATATATATATATATATATATATATATATAATATAAAATATATATATAACGGTAAACCAAATTATTTTTCCATTATGTATAGAAAATTCAAAATTAATAAATAAATAGAAAAAGTTGAGGTACAATCAAGTTAATGATTCCTTATTATAGGACATTTTTTTTTTTTTTTAATTTCCATAGATTTCGAAAATTTTTTTTTTTTATAAGTTTGAAAATATTTCAGTTGACATTCATACAGAAATAGCTGTTATGTTTTTTATTTAAAAAATTGTTTAAAATTATCAGTGTTTGAATAAAGCAACCAATCCCTGGACAAAAAAAAAAAAAAAAAAAAACATCTTTTAAATTGGTAAAAATATTTAGAATTTAATCGATAAAATATTCCATATATATATTTAAAAATTAAGCGTTTATGAAAGGCAATTTTGATGGATAATTGAATCTTCTGTCACCAAATGACGTAATCAAAAGTTTTTTATACATTTCTGCAAAATTCTTTAAATATATGGGATTGATCAAATGTTTAAGATGGATGCCATTGTATTTGGCATTTTTTAAACAAAGATGGATGATAAAAGAATTTTAGTTTTGATGTGAATCTTTATCAATTTTTATTTTTTTTTGGAACATCTTCCATTATTAATTTTGCCAGTTTCTTTGATTGACATCATTATATCATAGAAGTGAATAATATATATCATATAAGTATATATATATATATATATTATATATATATATATATATATAGTATTTAAAATGGATATATCTATATTATAAAAAAACTCAATATTTGGGACAAGGAAGCGTATAAAAAATTAGGCAGTGTGTTCGAGTTCTAAAAGCGAATGACGACATTTTTATAATTATTTAATATGTAAAATCAAAATGTTATTTAAAATTATTCAATTATATATATATATATATATATATATATATATATTTTATATTTATATATATATATATATAAATCATTATAATTAACGAAATTTTAGATATATTGTATCTTTTTAGGTATGAACAAAAACACATATATATATTGAATATATATATATATATATATATTTATCAGGTCATCCCATAAGTTCTGTCCGAATTTTGAATAAAGAAAACAAGTGACCAAATGTTACATTTAATTACAGATTCAATCAACAATGTATTTTCCCTGATTATCTATGACTTCCTTCCATCTATTAACCAGCTTAGTAATTCCATTACTGTAAAATTCTTTTGGCTTTGATTCGAGGAACTCACAAATGTCAATTTTAACCTCTTCCTGTGTTACAAAAGCTGTTTCTTCCAAATGATTCTGTAAGCTACGAAACAAATGGTAGTCTCAAGGAGTAAGATCGGGTGAATAAGGTGGATGATGAATTTTCTCCCAACCAAGTTCTTCGATCTTTTGTGACATGATTCTTGCTGTGTGGGGGTGCATTGTCCTGATGAAACATCACCTCTTTTTCGATTCACTAGAGCAGGTCATTTTTTTTCCTCAAAGCTTGGTTCAAATGCTCTAATTGCTGACAGTATATTTGAGCATTAATTGTTGCATTAGGTGGTAAGAATTCAAAGTGGATTATTCCTTGGCGATCCCACCAGATTGAAAGAAGAACCTTTTGCCCATGAAGTTCCCTTCTCGGCTGTGGTGGGGGTCCTTCCCTTTACCAAGCCACTGTCTACGATGCTTAACATTTCGATAAAAGATCCATTTTTCGTCGCCAGTCACAAGTCTATCCAAAAAAGGTGAAACAAGTTGGCGAGAATGGAGAGAAGAGCAGATGTCAACTCGGGATTTGAGGTTGTTTTCAGACAATTCATGAGGCACCCATTTTCCAAGTTTAGGAACTTTTCCAAGTTGTTGAAGATGACGATGAACAGTTGTATAGTTTGAACTGAGAACCACTGCCAATTCCTCAACTGATAAAGCAGGATTTTCTTCAAGGGCTGCTTCAAGAAGCTTTTCATCAAACTCAACTGGACGTCCGGTTCGATCTTCATCTTCAAGGGTGAAATCTCCACCTCTGAATTTTGCAAACCATCTTCTGCAAGTTCTTTCATTCACACATTCCTCTCCATAAACTGAGTGAATGTTTCTAGCCGCTTCGGCTGCTGAGTTTCCTTTCTTGAACTCATAAAGCATTATGTGCCTCAAATGATTCTTGGGTACTTCCATGTTAGCAGGGTTTTAATCAAACAAAATTTAATTTTATTGTTCTCTGAAATAAAATTTGATCAGTTTAAATGCATCTAAACATAAAAATAATGTTCAGCTCCATTAGACTAGGTCAAATATACTCATCGATAGGGTCTGTGTATTTGGTTCACCGTATACCACATAAGAATGATTTTCATCGCTTCCAACTCACCAGTCACTGCTTTCCTTCCTAACCTTTTGTTTAAATAGTGAGGAATTTCAACATTTTGATAATATTATTTTCTCTTCGAGTTACATGTGCGATTCGTTTTAGTTGCTGCTCTAATATTGTTTAATTCCTATTAGATGCTGAATTAGCAATCGTCAGCCATTTTGACTTGAAATCCTTTCACTTGAATTTTAAAGGCTGTTTTTATCTCAACAACTCAGAGCTGGAGAAGCCTTCCATCATTGTTCCTCTCGAGTTAATAGTATTTACACTATAGGGTTAGTTAATATCAGAGAGGAGAAGTTAGATTATATAGCAATCCAGCTATTTTTTCGTTGTTTCTAACGAAATTTGCCCGTGTCTTAATAAATTTTGATTAGTTTTTGGAAAGTATTTTCCGTAATTCCTATTTGCCTTCGGATTTCGCAGTTACGTTTTTCATCCCCTAATACATTACTTCCGGATACTTAAATTTTCGTAGTTGCTAGAATCTTCTATGCAGGCATTTTTATTCAGAGTCGAAGAACAAGGAAAAAAAATGTTAAACAGAAAATAGGAGATATGGAATGAAAATAATAGGTGAACATCTCAACTCATAAGAATTCGATAAAAAAACATAAAAGAAATATTAATAAGACACACACAAAGGCGCGGGCGAAAGAGCATATAGTACACACAAAGATGATGCACAAACATAAAATTAGTCTTTAATGCAGAAACTACTAAATATTAATATATACACAAATATCAATATTTACACCGATATTGACACCATAGATACACAGATATGGGGAAGACGACTCGTGATCGAGCAAGACCGCCTCTAAGCCTCATAACTCACAAACGAACATCTTAGGAATGATTTCCATGTGGTTCATTTTTTTTTCATTTCAAAAAAAATATTTGACAATGCCACTAAGACACAAAGGGGTTATTAGAAAAAAGAGAAAAGATGACTCAAGTGAAGAGAAAGGCTAATAAAAGAACAGATTTCAGGAAGACAGAAAATGGCGATTGGTGTTGCATTTAAATCTTTAAGGATTGTAAATGGCAGGGGAAAAAGAAATATATATATATATATGCATCTGTGTGGATAAAGAAATAAAATCAGATATAACTAAAAATATACCTGTAAAAAGATAATATGAATAAAGACCAAAGGAAAACTAACTTTTACTTGAGTTTATATTTGTTGAAAAATAAAAAAAATATCATATTAGCCTTGATGAATTCCCTCAGTAGTCGAAACGCATCGACTAAGAACAAAATTTTTTTCTTTTTTTCTTTAAATATATATATATATAATATATATATATATATATATATATATATTACAACAAAAGTGGTCATACAAAGAATAAATGAGACGATTTTGGATTTTATTGTTTAATAACATATATATATATATATATATATATATATATATATATATATTAAAAAAAAATTTTTTCATACAAAAGAATAAGTTCAGTAAATTTAATGTAATTACAAATGAATCCTAATTTCACTTCGTTAACAGACTTAATAAAGTAAGGCTTAACCAACAATCGTTGAATGAAAGGCGATCCTTTTTTTAAAAAATTAAAAAATATAATGTTTCCGTATATTTCGTAGATATGCTAGTATTTTCGATAATTCTTCCTATCATCATCAGGCATGGATATTATTTTTCTAAAATTTTTAGGTAAATTCAGGTAACGAAAATAAATGTAATACAGGTCGAAAATAAGGGTCGCGCCATTCAACAAATAGTTAATGGGTTAATGCTTTAAAATAAATTGTTCTATATGAAATGAATATTTTTAATTACTAAATTTTTAAGAATTATTCTTTTTTATATATGACTAAATTTAATATTAATTATATTGACTATAATTTATATATATATATATATATATATATATATATATATATATATATATATATATAAACAATAAAATCAAAAAAAAAAATCACCTCATATGAGGAATAGTCTATTTTGGTAGGCGGAAACATAGATCAATTGTCTTATGAAATTTTTAGCTTTCACAGTTAAATTTCTATTTCTGAAACGAACTCAGTCAACGTCGGGGTTCATTAGACAGACGATTTTTTTTTCGTCTGCCGAAATACATTATTGGAAGTTTATGAGGTGATTTTGGATTTTTATTGTTTATTAATTATTTGCTCTGTAATAATAAATACATTAAGCTCTTTTTTGAATAAGTTTTAATATTTTATATTACTAGGATCCACTTGGATCTTAGTAATATAATTGGATCAATTACCTTTTTTTAAATCTATTTCTCTCTTTCTTTTTATCTCTCTTTCTCTCTCTCCCTCTCTCTCTTTATATATATATATATGAGACAACGATATATAAATTTTTATATATCAAGAACAATTTTGGTGGGAAGATGTTTAACAAAGGCGGGGAAATTGTTCGTGTGACGCGCTTCGTCCTTTATAATTTCATCTGATTAAATTTGTTTAGGTTGGACCGTCTACACATACGCCTGATCAAGAGATGCTGGGAATTCCAAATTTTTAATTATTTTTCTTTTTGTTTAATGTTTTGGGTCAATAATCTAGCCGATTTCATTTAGATTCTTTTTCTTTTTGTTTCCATCATCTTTCTTATTAGATGTCCCACACTGTAATCATAGAAGTTCTGTCAGGAATAGTAAAATCTTGTAAGGGCCTAGGCGCAAAATTACTGTGGATTATTTAGCGATCAAGGCACTCTCTAGACATTTACGCCATAGTGAACTGTTTTCTCCTTTGATCTGAATAACTTTTTTATATCAAAATTGGGGTCAGTCTCGTTTTGGTGAGCAACTAATGCATTTAATTTGTTGTTCTGTAAAATATGCATTTTGTGTTCATATATTTTATTTAAGGTTTCTCTTATTTATTTTTGTGACAATTATTACAGGCGTGTAAATTCCTTTTTATGCACACACACACACACATAAATACACACACATATGTGTGTATGTGTGTTCGCGTGTATGTTATTAATATACGTGTATATCGTCATTACATTTCCATGACTTTAGTTTATTTCCCAAAAACTGCCAGCACATTGTGGCCGTGTTCCTAGTTGGCACTATTAAGTGTTGGCGTTTTCTTTTTTATTAATAATGCTTCCATTATTTTAGCCTTTTTTTACATGTAGATGAGGCTATCATATGTGTATTATCAACAGTATGTTGCGGATGAAGCTTGGTAGGTATCCATTGTATTCAAATGAGAGCTAATTGAGCTATGGTCAGAGAGCTGTAATGTGAGTGTTCTCGTTTATATATATATATATATATATATATATATATATATATATTTATATTTTCGGAAATACGCACTTTTATTGCGCTGTGTCTTTCAAAATGTAATTACTCAGGTCATTGGGTAGTTTTTTGGCCTTACAACATCATACCATCCTCGCTGAGTCGACCCCGTCAGAGCTGATCAGGCTCCGAAGCACCCCCCTTCTGTACCACGCTATGCGACACTGATTTTTATAATTGTCTCAGCCGACTTGTACTCGATACTCGCAGGATACACATAGGGATAGTCCATAGCGCTCAGGTAAGTTGGGTTATTCAAAATGTCAAAAGGAAGAATTTTTTGTTAATTTCAATTTGCTATTTTTTTAAGTTTATATATTAAAAACAGTGATAATAATATGCCCCATCCAGAATGACTGTAGGTTAACCGATTAAAATAAATGTACTTATAAAAATTTGAGTACAATAAACTACATCTATATGCGTTGATACAAGTTTTCCGGTTTACAGTTGAAATGCCACTATTAAATTATACCAAGCCCCCCACCCTCAACAAGAAGGAAAAAAAAAGAAAACTTTTCCTGTATTACAATTTAATATGACTTTCGGTCTAACATTATGTACAAGACAGTAATTCCCCAATACCCTAAAAAAAAAAAAAAAAAAAAAAGAGTTATTGCGAAAACTTAGAACCAAGAAAAAAAAAAAAACAGAAAAAAAAGAAAAAACATAGACGTGTGCGCATATATACCTATACACACACACACACATACATATATATATATATATACAAATACACACATACACACACACACATACATACATACACATGCATACACTCAAGTGCTGTTCTTAAAGTTAAAATTCCAATAAACTACCCTACGAAAGATAAATAACTAATATAAATAATAATGATATACCCCGCCCAAAAAAACTGGAGGTTTGACGTGTAAAAACTAAAAAGAAAGAGGTTATACGAGCGAAAAAAAAAAAAAAAATGTACGCGTAAAAAAAAAAAAAAAAAAAAATTACATTGATATGCGTATGTATAAAATTGTCGTTTAAAATTGAAAATTCATCAATTATCCCCCGAAAAGATAAAATGAAAAAATAAGTAAAAAGGGTTGGCAGTAATGATAAACCCCGAACGACTGGCGCTTAAACGATTAGAATATGTCAATTTTAGTTAAATTCCATCGGTATATGAATATAGATTTGTTGCTTATATACATACATATATACATATATATACATTTTGCTTTCCGTTGAAGTGGCAAATTTTAAATTTATGTACAATTTGATCAATGCAAACGCATAGTTTAGATTAAAAAAAACCCCAAAAAACAACAAAAGATAATAAAACAAAAAGAAAGTGTAGGGAGACCACAGTTGTTTTCTCTTTGCATTAGCCCATGAGAGTTGTGGCCCCTTTTAGTGAGTAGAACTCTTCTGCCTTTTTTTGTCGTCACTTCCGTTCTGGGAGGAACGATCTCTTTTCCTTCCTGACCACCAGAGCGTCCACACACGTGGAAACTGGTCAACATGGGTATGGCCTAACGCAACAAACTCATTCACTCATCTGTGGACGACCAAAGGCCATGAAATTGGTAGGTGATATCTTTGTACTAATTCTGTTTAACCTCCTCGTTCCTTTGGAACAATATGGACATTTATTTGTTTTGGGACATGTATAAATATTGTGTATATATTTACGAAGGCTGCTTGCCACATTAAATGTTTCATTGGTTACGCTCGCGTATTTCGTCTTTTCATATCCGCATTCAGTGTTAGTGTATCAATGGCTACGCTAATGCTAATATTAGTATCGGTGTGCTACTGAAGGCTAGAACGCGTTATTCTACCTAACATAGAATAATTAGTAAACTCTGTGTGCCAATTACACACCTTATACTAATAAAAGAATAGCACAAGCAAGGGAAATTCAGCAGTAGTAAAAGCTTCGAAAAGAAAAACACTCGTACAAACGCTTGGCGTGTGTTAATAAGTATTTTCTGCAAGTAATAATTTAAATTTTGCTTTGGTTTTACTTTTATGATTGGTCATTCCTAGATTTTATGGAGCCATGCACTATTTCGCTTGATCCACAGCCATTTAGCAGTTCGCTCAGCGGTGTCGGTAATGGTTTAAATGGCTTTTCGTTTCTTTAAACCCACCAATCCGATATCTGTTAAGGCTCTGCAGAGCGACCGTGCTGCAAAGCCTCTGGTTCCCACTTCGATTGGCATACAGATCGCCTTCCAGCCATTTGTCCTGCATGCCTCTAATAATTCCTCATATTTGAATTTCTTCCTTTCATTAGCCTCTTCAATGGGCTCTTCCCAAGGGACTGTTAATTCCCACAAAATTACGATTTTTAGATTATTGGAGAAGAACACTATGTCTGGACGTAATTGAGTGTGGACTATGTGCTCTGGAAAAATCAGTCTAGACCCTAAATCGGTCTTTACGACCCAGTCTGTAGCACGTGTGAGTAGGTTTATTTTTGAGGGCTTTTTCTTCTGAGGTTTGGAACCGACTTTTAAAAACTCTATTAAACTTTGGTGGGGATTTGATACATTTACTTGTATCACTAGTCGTAAAATTTCTGCGATTTCTTTTAATATCTCATCGTGCCGCCATTTCTACCGACCATCCGCTAGTGCTGAGGGACAGCTGCTGAGGATATGTTTTAACGTTCCTATCTGTCCGCACAATTGGCAATTGGGCGAATCTGATTTGTTCCATAATTTCAGATTATCGGGGCTGAGTAGGGTGTCGTACACGGCATTGATTAAGAATTTTAACCCCATGTTGTAATGCCAAATATCTGCCCATTTCACTTTTCGGTGGATGATGGACTCCCATTTTGTCCAGGCGCCTTGCTTGCTCATCCCTACCATTTTGGTTACCCTTGATTCTTTGTATTTTTCTTTCCCTGGTACTTTATCGTATCTAATTGAAGGAAAATACCCCAGGCCAGCACGACCTTTTGCTACAGTACCTAACATAGTTTTTGCGCGGAGCCTTTCTTCTGCCATATTTAGTTCGTTCCTAGCTTTCCATTTCCTTCCTGTGTAGACCTCAATGCCTGCTCCAGCCACTTTGGGGTCATCGGAGAAATTATATTGTATGGTAGATCTCACCTTGGCAACCTTATACTCCTCCACCAGGCTTGTAAATGGAAGATGCAGTGAGTTGGAGTTTCCATACAAAGCAATACTAGACAATGATCTAGGTAAACCAAGCCATCTGCCTAGTCTAGCTGTTATGTCTCTCTCCATATATATTATTTTTAGATATAGTATATCTGTAAAGGAGCAAAATGAATAAAAAGACAAGAGGAAAGACTATACTTAGCCGACGCGTTTTGTCCTCTGAGAGACTTTATCAATCGAATTCGAATTCTTATGAGTGGAGAACTCAGGAAGATCAGCCATATTTTCGATTCCCTGTCTACTATTTTCTGAGTTTTCATTATTCTCCTTGCTCTTCGACTATGAAAAAAATGTCTGGATATAACATTCTAGTAAGTACGAAAATTTAACTATCTGCAAGTATTGTTCAGGTGATGGAAAACGTGACACCGAAATCCGAAGGCACACTAGAATAACGGAAGATGCCTTCCAAAAACTAAACAAATATTAAGAAACTGGTAAGCAACGAAAAAACTGATGGACTGCTATATAATCGCAATTTTCCTCTATAGCATTAAATTCTGACTAATTACTTCACACAGGAGGGGTGGACTTAAGTATATCGATATATGACTTAACAGAAAGATATATTGAATAACATGGAAAGAGCTACGAGGAAGTTTTTAAGGAAAATGAAAGGACCCCCCCCCTAAAAAAAAACCGCTTAGCACTAGAAAAAGGCAGTCAAAATATCAGGGTCAGATAAATGAGGGCTTGGAGAATTTGACATTTACAAGGGGAGCAGAAGAAAACATGTAGTAACCTACTTAACGGTTTTTATAAATCGATATCAAACATAACGTAAGGGATCAAATATTGCTTCGTACTATGATGGTAGGAAGTTGTGGAGAGCCATGATAACCCCACCCTGAAGAACCAAGGTGCATAAAATTTCAGATGGCGTACAGATGAAAGTGGCATTCCCGATATCGATGTGCTTGCATTCGAGTTCAGTTCAAGTTCAAATTAAAGAAAAAAAAAACGGATCTCTTCGAAAACTGTTTCCGAACTTATGACGCAATTTGAATTCCCTACTAATGAATAAATATTTATTAAATGGCATATCTAAGTAAAACAATTGTGTCTATTTACAAGTGGCATATTTTTCTGCATAACTTACTCTTGCTAACCTCTTCTCAAATTGAATATGCTCGTTAGCATTGAGTTACGTAAGCAGATTTATTTTTCTAAAGCAATCGACGGGTTTTGTTGAAGCATATGGAATATTTGCAGTTTTGTTCAGAATAAGATTTATCTAATTGTCCTGAAGGCTGAAAAATGTTTCCAGTAAACTTTAAATCTTCATCCATTTAGCGTTGCAAACGTTAAGACGATAAATACGTCATGAAGCAGACGAGAACTACTTCAATTTCCTTCCCACTGTTACACGCATGCGCACAAATTAAAAAAAATGTTTCAGAGCAAAAACAACCATTCTTGTAAGCGAAACAAAATTAATGTATCATCAATATTTTTGATTTCTTACCAAAAATATTAATGAAATCCATCTTAAACTGTCTTAATTTTCAGAAAAAAAATCAATATATTTTCAATATTTTAAAATGATTTCCAACAAGAAGCATTTATGAAATCCAAATTAAAAAAAGTCGTATATCAAAAACGCTAGCATTTCCACATACAAAATAAAACCAAAGCATTTCAGCATTTTTAATTGGTTTCTTACCAGAAGCCTACACGAAATCCAATTTAATTTTAAACAAGCGAAATTGTTGAATTTTGGTATTTCCAAAATCCTCGTTCCTATCTTAAAAAAAACAAAAAAAAACAAAACTGCTGACAACCAAATATTCTGTCTTCTGGTTAGTTTTTACTTTACATTTTATTTTTAGTACGCCCTTTTGTTATCAATGAATTATTTCCCACCCAACTAGTAATAATAGAAGTAATAAATAACTGATTACAATAATAACAACAAAAACAATGGTAAAACGTAGTACTAATTTTGTTGGGGTGGGGGATATGAAGTGATAATTTTAGTAGTAGTTATTTTTGGAAGGCGCATAGGTTGGTGACGGCAATATTGGTAACTAAAGTAGTAGTAGTCGTTTTAAAATGATACCAAAGTGTCCCCTCGCGTCCATAGGGGGCGATGGCAGTTTAGGTAGCAGTGTTGGTGATTATATCGATCTATGGTAATTAGTATGGTGGTTTTTTTTATGTATTATCCATTCGGTGTGAATATGAACTGTGATATGAGGTATTTATTTTCGTGTCTGCATTTTGAAATTACTTCTTATCTTAAGTTCAGTAATTCCTTTTGTTGAGTATGGGAAATTATTGTTACTTTTTTTCGTGTTGGCAAAGTAGGCATCTTCATTTTGTCTATAAATCGCATAAGCGTGAAACCGACAGTCACATATTCATATCCATTCAACTATATATATATATATATATATATATATATATATATATATATATATATATATATAATAAATTAACTGGTTTAAAATATACTTTTTTCGCTACACAGTAATAACCATGTTTCAAAGCTGGAAGCTAAAAACTTCAAATTTAATTATATAATTAGATTAAAAACATCAGTTCCATTTTCATCTTCAAGTGAATATTCGCTTGAAGATGAAATGGAAATGTTTTTAATTTAATTACAAAATTAAATTTGAAGTTTTTTCTTCAAACATGAATAATTAGTGTTAAAAAAAACATATTTTAAACCAGTTAATTTATAATATTTATGCTCTGTAAATTTACATTGAGCACTGTTTTGTAAAAATAAAAATATCAATAAGAACACCGGATTATATATCTTACTGTTCTTTATATATATAAATAAATATATATATATATATATATATATATATATATATGTATGTATGTAAAAATCCGTGGGTAAGTAATTCAAGTATATCCTAATAATATAAAATTTTGAAACTGATCCACAAAAGAGAGCTCAATATTTTTATTATATAGTATATAAATGAATTACATAAAAATGAAACTCAATAATTTAAAATATGTCATTGTACCCTATTTATAGCCATTTGTCCCCCTCCCCGCGGGATATTGTCACTGAGGCTTGTCAATGCTAAGGCGTTTGTTAAAAAAATGATTTTTTACGTTTTTTTCTTTTTAAATTTGAAAAATAAAAATTGAAAAAGAAAGGATAGAAAGACAAAAAGAAAGGAAAAAAGAGGGACAAACAACAAATAAGGGAAATGACATTTAATAAAGAGAAAAAAGAAAAGAGACATTAAGGTAGTGAGAGTGAGAGGGGGCAAGAACAGAAGTCTTTACATAGAAGTCTAGACAGAATTTAAAAATGGTTGAAAATTAACAATGACCTATATTTAAAATATTAACTCTTGTTCAAATAACAAAATATAATATATATATATATATATATATATATATATATATATATATATATATATATATATGAAAATGCAATCATTAAAGTTAAGAAAAGAAGGGTTTTTAAGATTGTAGATAAAGGAAACGGCACCCCAGTGAATAGGGGAATGACTCCCATTGGATAGTTAGTACATGTCGACATTAATAAAAATAGATAATTTAAAATTCTAGCTGTTGAGTTCTTTTATCTCTGGACCCCAAAACATCTAGCGATCACCGGCTAAGAGAGAAGATGCAACATTATTATCATATTGGCGGCGTTTATCTCACAGCCTGGGGTTCGTTGGGGCCTTTGTGCTATACAACAGTATAAACTACAGGTGAACTCTGTGGGCGTTGAAAGAAAAATAAAAAATCTCTCAACTTCAGGTGTCTGTAACAGGGTTTGTCTCGGTGTTTTAAGAAACAAAATAAATAGCCGATTATTTGAGTGACAGAACTAATTTCAACTCGGAACTAATTTCAACTTGATTTAAAATCAAAGTTATCAATTTCAGTTAATTCCTAAACAAAAGGCAATGAGTTTGCGTTAATTTTTTAATTTAGTATTAAAAATCCTTAGTAGATAAGAGAATTCTGAATTAATCTTTTCTGTAACTTTCATTCTTTTTTTATTGCAAATGAATAAAATGTTACTGTTTTATTTACTTTTATTTATTTAAATCTGATCAAATAAAATGCTATGTTCTTTGCAGTAGATTGCTTAGCTGTTTTTTTTTAAACTCTGGTTCCAAAGAAGGTGTTATTGATTAAAATTTAAGAAAATCAATAAATTAAATTTTAATTTCGTTTGAAAACTTCACAGATTTATTGAAATTTAAATTTGTGTGCTGAGGATTTCACAGATTTCACGTTCGTAAATAGAGAAATTACTCTATTACAAATTACAATGTAAAAAAAATTAAACAGTTTCAAAACAAGATATGAGGTTTTGTGCTATGCTGCACAATATGATTTTATTCTAATAAATTTGTTCGATTGCGTGCTTTAATTTTTTGAATTCCGAATTGAAATTAGTTTTGGGTTGAAATTAGTTTTGTGTTGAAATTAGTTTCGAATTGAAATGAATTCTGCTCCCCGACTATTTATAAATGTTTATTTATATGTGTTAATTATTTTGCTCTTTTATTCCAGGAGTGTCCGTACCCGAGCTTTCAGAAGATGCAGGAGAATTTTCAAGGTTATATGAGTTGGCTCGCTTACAAGGCCGATATTTATAATGAAAAGATTGAATTGATAGAAAGGAGGAATCGGAACCGGAAGTGGAATTTGCCGCAGTACATCGGCCAATACAGTCACCGGACTGGACCTTGTTAATTCAAAATAATCGGGTTTTTAATGATCCTGAGAGAAAAGAAAGAACATTAAAAAAAAAAATACTCGTATTAGCTTTGCTTCTTATAATGCTTTATGATTGTTTTCAGGTTTTCACAAATCCAAATGGATTTCACTGGAGATCAAATTTCAACAATCCGTCCAAATATTCCAGCGTCTTCCTGAGTATTGTAACTGGAAGAATTCTGTTCTACATTAGATTTAAAATTCTTTTGTGTGCTGTCGTTGGGGGCCAAGAATAAGCAAAGTGTATCCCTTGTACAGTTAAAAAAATCCCAACGTTACCACCTTTCTTGTGGTTTCATACGCAAGGGCAAAACCGAACAATGTTTACATTTTGTCTCAAGTATAAAACTAAACAATATTTATCTATACACTCAAGTATAAACTCATCCAGTATAGACTCAATATAAAACCAACCATTAATTAACTGCAGACACACATATAAAAGTATTTGTTTAACTCGGATCAGTTTAGATTTTACCTCAATAATAATGACAACCAACATTTACAAATAGACTCCAGTATAATCCAGAACAGTGATTATATATAGACTCAAGTATAAAACCATCCAGTATAGACTCAAGTATAAAACCAACCAACTATTAACTACAGATACAAGTATAACAACAACTATTTACTTTTTGACTGAAGTATAAACCGGACCAATTTTTACCTTTTACCTCAATAGGAATGACAACCAATATTTACCTAGTAGTATAAACGCGACCAATGTTTACTTTTCTCATTATCATTTATCCTCATGCAAGGCGATAAAGCCACTAAGACGCAAAGCAATAACAACCAAAAAACGTTTCCTGGAGAGAAAGGATAATAAAAGAACGGGTTTCAAGGAGACAGAAGACGACGATTGACATTGCTTTTAAATTTGTAAACATAGCAGATGAGAGGCTCACGAGCCAGATGTTCGAGAGAAGAAATTATTTAAATAAAACTTACGGTTGCATTTAAAAATTTCAACATTAAATGATGAGGCCTAGATATCAATCTACAACTACGATTAAATTAAGTTGAGGAAAAAATTATCCGAAATGATCTATAGAAAAGGATCTATTTTACAGGTGTGGAAAAGAGACTGAAGCTGACATTTCCGGAGCAATAACACTGCAGCTAAAAACGACGAATATCTAAATGTAGCGAAACATATATGGCAGACCTATATTTGCCTATTGACTGAGATATAAAATCGACAAATATTTACAGTTTTTGTCTCAAGTATACACTCGACCAATTATCTAGCGACTCAAATACACAGCCAACCAAAGTTTGCTTTTTGACACAAGTCTAAACATGGCCGTTGTTTACTTAGAAAATCAAGTATAATTTTTATCAATGTTTGACGGTTGTATAAACACCACGGATTTTTACTTATAGACTTAAGTATAAAATAAATAAAACTGGATATGAAATAACCAAGGAAGAATTGATATTTTAAGAAAATCAATCAGTATACACTCGAATATAATTCTTCTAATCTTTTTCGTTTTTCCAAGCAGCACTGGATTTGTGGGTATAAAATTGAATGAAAACATAATATGTAATGCGTTGTATACTTCAAAGATACTTCTTCAGATAAAATAATGTTCTTATATATATATATATATATATATATATATATATATATATATATATATATATATATATATCTCTGGCGTGTTATACAATTTACCTACAGAAAGCGTTTGGTTAAAAGCAATAATTCGACCTTGCTAACTAGACATTTCCTTCGTAGCTAAATGTTATATATATATATATAATTATTATTTATAAAAAAAAAATTATAACATAAATATGTTATAAAATCACTACAAAAAATAGCCATTTTTGTTTCAACACCTCCGGTGTCTTATCAAGTGATGATGTTGAATGTAAAATAAATGTTTTTAAAAGTTTCAAATTAATTAACGATCCTTCGCTAGGGGAAAAACATTGTTACAAAAGCTAGAATGACCAATCAAAATCCAAGTATAGGAAGATTCTGATTTTTTTGACAACGAAATCATGTTATAATAGCTATTCAGATCTTTAAAATACGGGTAATATTAAAAAAGAATTTATTCTAACCAATAATTATTAAATTATATGATAAAATTTGATATTAAAATTAAAAACTGCCAATTTTAAAATCCAAATTTAGTTATTGGAATTCATTCCGTATACACCAATTATATACTTATATATATATATATATATATATATATATATATATATATATATATATATATATATATATAGGTGTGAAAATAAAAAAATGTTGGTTATAAGTAGATCAAGTTAAACGTTGAAGTTGCCGGGATGCTTAAATCTCTGGCGTCCGATGTTTCTAGCCAAGAATTTCTTTCATGTTTCACGCGCATTTTTAGAGTTTCTCAGTTTTCTGCAAATGTTTCTTAAGCTCTTCGCTTGATTTGAACTTTGATGCCATCCACCTGCACAGAGAAATCGATTTATGTTTACGAACATATATTCTTTTCACCTGGATTGTGTAAACATTGAACAGTTTCAAAATCCAACTTTATTTATTTTTATTTTTTTTTATTTTATTTTTGTAGCAAAATCTCTTCCCGTTAAACGTAAGGGTATAACGCTCGCCAACTGTTTTACGCTGCAAAGTTTGCAAACTAATTTCACTTTTCCAATCCATTCAATCATTGGTGTGGATCCATCAGATTCTGTAATAAGTCACAAATTGTATTTTCTGTACAATTGGTACAATTACCGAAATAGCTTGTAGCAGAATTTTATGTAGGTTATAATATTCAATCTAGCAGCGGCAGATCTCAAGAACTTGTCGTTCACGCAACTTAATGACTTGTAGACCAATTTCTCCGACTGCAATCAAGTTACCCGTTTTATAGAACCTAATTTTCCTAGCGCAACGCGAATCTCGTTCAGAATTTACACATCCTTCGAGACTCACGCTGATAACGAGAACATGTTTGTGATTTTACTTTTGAACAGGGCAACCCGTGGAACGTTGTTTACTCACATAAGCATTTCTTGTATTCTTTCTTTTTCTGGTTGGCTTTTACGCTTTTTCCTCCTTCCATGGAAAATGGCGCACATGACTTCGGTTCGTTTTCAAGGACGTTCATTTATGCGTTCACTACAATTCTTCATAAATTTTTCTTATATCTGTTACTTGTGTATATATGGGTTTATGATGTCAAACCCTATTCATTTGCACAGTTAAACCTAAATCACTTTTCCAGTCCAATCATACATTCTTTTAACAAACTAGTTTCGTCTTTCTCTCAATAGTGTCTTGATTTACTGTTTTACCTTCTTTTAGGATATAATCTAGACCATTTCTTTTAGCTTTTAGCAGTTTCCGTGTTGCCAAAATACCAATAAATTTGAACCTGATTTCTGTTGCAAATGGCAAAATACATTTATTCAATCTGCCAATAGAGGTGGAAATTGTGCTGAACAACTCACACATTATGTCCCAGTAGATAAATGTTACAGAAAGTACGGGCTGGTTTAAGATAGCAAATTACAGTCCAGAAGCACCATAGGCGTTGAATTCTGTAGTGATGGATTGCTTTTGTCTAAGTTTTGGATATAAGAACAAAACACTGTCTACACGCTTACCGCACCCAGATTCATCAGAGAGGCTAGTCCGCACTTGGCGAAATGCTAAGCCAACGAGTGTGCAGGTGTTTTCATGTATTTCTCACCCCAACCGCCTCCAAGACTCGAAGCTACCACGTCTGGGTCTCTCGTATAATAAAACGAATACGAAAAAGAAACCGTCTTGCATTGATACAGTCTATAATGTGTCGCTGGGGTCTGAAGGACTGAAGTCAGTGGCCATGTGGAAAGTAATATACTCATTTACGTGTAGCGTGTCTTTAATTAAAGTAAACCTGGAAGAACACAATGAACTCCAAGTCACACTAGAATCGATGTGCGATGATTCTATCGAGGGAACCCTTCGATCTGGCAGTTGATTTTGTTGTAACCTAGAAAAGGATACCGAATGAAGAATAACCAAAACGGAGGTTGGAAATGAAATGGTAATTTTTATAACACCAACAATATACAATACTCACCAGCGGCGTGAAGTAGGTAAACCACTGCTAGTGATGGAATACTTAGACAGCATAGTACTCCCCACTTACAATAGTGTCCCACATATTTATGAGGATTGGGACATACACATTAGTATTCATGTGTACGGTATATAACAGCTTTCAATCTAGGAAATCCTCTGCCCAGTGAAACCCTGTTATCACTACCCCAGTCATAGTACCAGTAGTTTAGTCACTTTTATTTTCTTACTGGAAACCTAAAAACAGTATTTTAAATGAATTTTTAAATCCGACTTCACGTCATTATTTTTAATCATTTCACCTCAAGCAAGGCGATAAAGCCACCAAGATGCAAGACGTTACTGCGAGGGAAATGAAATGCGAAAACCTTTGCGAGGAAAATAGGCAATAAAATAGAGGATTTTAGAAGGCAGAAGATGACGATTGAATTTGCATTTAATTTTTTTAAGATCGCAGGTGACAGGGAAGCAAAAAGCTAAAGTGTGTTAATTACCAAGACTTGTATCAGTAGATAATTATCATCTACAAAAACGCGTACAATATAAATATATTTTATCTATTTAAATAATTCGTAAAAGGTTGATAAAGCGTAAAATAAACAAATCAGTCAATCATGGCCTTGCAAAAACGAACTGTTACATTTTTGGTTGCAATAAAACGCTTTGATGGAGAAATCATTTTCGGTGTGTGTGTGTGTGGGGGGGGGCGATTCAAGAATTTTTCGAAATGTTTTTCACATCAAAATCTGTGTAATTCTATTTAAAACTATCGGAAATCTGTCTAAGACTTGGTAATAATTTATTACAAATAATGGTCAATATCTCACTGAATAAAAAATGTAATTGTATTTTATTTTTATAAGAATTAAGTTGATAAATGAGAAGAGAAATGATTTTTGACTCAATATATTATCTTCAGGACGTGTATTGAACACCAGAATGAATGAATCTGTCATTGGAGAGAAATTACTCAATATGAAACTTCCAGAAAGAATCGATTTATAATTTACAAAAGCTAGTTAATGCGTGCTGACAAAAATGACTGTATAGTTAAATTACTTGAATTTAAATATAAAATGTAATCACTAAAATCATTTATCTTTGATTTAAAAATAAGATTGGAGCTTACATTAATTTTTAGACAAATAAATGATGTTTTATCAAAAGATATCTTCAGTTATTGGCCTACAGCCGAGACACATGGAGTGATTTACTCAGGTTCTCATCTGCGCAATGATCCTACAACCACAACCGGTCACGGGACGTTTGTTTCGTTCTAAAAACAATATAGAGATGATTAATTTGACAAATTCTCTAACTATCCACGCCACTACAAATAAATGTTTATAAATGAAACCGCCATCAATACTAAAAGCTAAGAGCTACTGGACTTCAGAAAACTACTTGTCTTAGGAAATTGTTTTAAAAGAAAGATTTTATAAATTTCAACCGAAAGCAATAATGGCTGCTCGGCCACTTCCTGTAAAATGTTTCTTATAAAGAAAATGGATAATATTGCCATTACCATTAACATACACATCCTTGTGAAAATTAATTGGAGAAAAACCCCGAATAATTCTATTATTATTTACGTTTTTTCGTATTTTTCCATTGTAATATGACCCAGTGCACATGTTAGCACTTCGTATGTCAATTCCACGCAGATTGACAACAGATTCTCGATTGGATTTAAATCAGGAGAGTTTTGCAGGCCAGTCTATAGTTCTTTGATTTACTCACTGCTAAGACTTGCCAGTGTGTTCGTACAGCTTTGCAATTTTCGTATGCTTCTTTGAAGTAATGCCCATCGCAGACCATGGCCATAGGACAACTAACCAACAGTCGAGACAATAGTGTCGGGCGTGATAAAAATCTGATGCAATCATGGTTGACGCAATATTTTTCAAGGCCAAGCAAATTTCATCATACACCCTGAGAATAGATTCATATTACTGCACACCACTGCAAATGACCTAATCTGAGGAAAATAGTTCGTGTTTTACAGAAATAGTATCTGCAATCCATATCTAAATTTATACAGTTTCAGGTGATGGGTTCTTAAATTCAGGGTTTGCCTTCTTCTAGACTGGTTGATAACCAAGGGTAGAGAACCTAATCTGCTCTAATATTTAACCCATACCTGGGGGAGTATAGATGGATTCGTGTTTTTCCTAAGGGTTTTGTATGAACTTGAGTATAACGAACACGACCAATCTCATCTTGTCGATTTCACGTTCTAAGCCGCTAACGCTTAAACTAGATGCCCATCCATCGACTGCCATCAGTTTTTTTTTTTTTGCAGAGAAAGCCTGATGTTTTGTAAAGCATTCTGAACTAGTTAGGATAATCTTCGGATTTTAAGCGTTGTGCATTTACTTTAAACATCTGTTCGATCGGAATGTTTTCCAACTATCCTCAGTCTATATTATAAGCAAATCTCGTCCTGTGTTTACGAGTGATTAATCTCATCCAACAATATGCGAATATTGAATTAAAACTATTTCAAAGAAAGAAGGCTGTAAACAACGAGAAATGTTTTTTTTCTTTTCTTTGTAGAAAAAAAAAACTAATATAAAATAAGAGAAAAGCAAATAACGTATTTGTTTTTAGTTTAGAATATTTAAAAATATTTTCTCAGGATCAGAAGATGCTGTGATAATTGGTTTTCGAAGAGAAAGAATGATCTACTTTGGAAATAACACATGACCTGGAAGAAGAGAAAATACACTCCTGAACAAAAATTTAAGAACACCTGAAAATTTTTTATAAAAGATTTTTGTCATGGATGCATCATAAACTTTTTCTTCCTTAAGGTTACTAATTCTTTAATCTAAAAGCTTATGTAGACAAAAAGTTATAATCCGATCAATTTATTCAGAAATGAACATTTTTATAAAATGAGGCGTTTTACACTTGATCAAAATTATAAGACCAAGTGATAGAAATTGTTAAATCTAGGGTAATTCCAATGTTTTTAGTTCAGTTAGAGATTAGCAATCACTGCGTAAAGGTGTCACCATGCCTAAAGCAAGCAAATTTGCCGAATTCTAGATTTCCATAATCAAGTTTTGTCACAGCAGGTGATCGCAGCTAAGGTAAACCACAGTAAAACTGTGATTTGCAAATTTCTAAAGGACAGTCTACTGGTAGGCCCAAAAATTTTTCTCCAGCATTGAGTAGGAGAATAAGACGGGTTGTTGTGAAAGCCAGTCGACTTTCTTCTAGTCAAATTAAGGCAGCCACAGATGCTGATTGCAGTCTAGTAACCATTAGACGACACGACAAAAAGGCATGGTAAATAAAAAGGGCAAACAAATTCCTCGGCTGGTTCCACGTCACAAAGTGAACTGTTTATGGTTTGGTTGTGAATACCAAACATGGGACATTGAGAAGTGGAAGAAAGTCCTGTTTTCCAACGAGAAAAAATTCAATCTAGATGGTCCTGATGGCTTCCAACGATATTAGCATAACAAAAACATGCCCCCCTGAAATTTCTCCACACGTCATAGTGGTGGAGGGTATCTAATGGTTTGGGGTGCCTTTTCTTATAGAGGGACGATGGAGCTCCAAGTGGTGCAGGGTCGTCAGACAACGGCTGGTTATGTTAGCATGCTACAAAAAGCATCGTTGGTGACGGTGGGTCATCGTTTGTGTGGGGATGGATGGTTATTCCAACAGGATAATGCTGCAATCCATACTGCATGCTGGACCTTGACCTTTCTACAAGAAACTGGGGTCCATCTCTTGAGACATTCTGCATGCTCACTGGAATTGAACCCAATTGAAAATGTTTGGCGATGGATGGCAAGAGATGTTTATCGAAATGGCAAACAATATTCAACAAAAAATAAATTTGTGAATCTATCTTCATAAGCTGGAGCAATATTCCTCGCAGCTTAATGGAAACACTAATTTTTAGCATGTCCCAAAGAATTTTTGAAATCATCAAAACCAGTGGAGTTAGAACTCATTATTAAATTTGGTTGTTGAATGTTTTTGTACACTTTTGTAGAATTTTTGTCTCTGGTCTTATAATTTTGATCAAGTGTAAAACGCCTCATTTTATAAAAATGTCAATTTCTCAATAAAATGTTCGGATTATAACTTTTTGTCTACATAACCTTTTAGATTATAAAATTAGTAACCTTAAGGAAGAAATGTTTAAAATTTTTCCATGAAAAATAGTCTTTTTAAAAATGTTTTCAAGTGGTCTTAAATTTTTGATCAGGTGTGTATATCTCTTTTTTTTCTTTAAATCCATTCAATAACTAACGCGGTCATTCATTATTTTCCACAATATTTTACTCTTTCAAGCGCCTTCGCGGATGCTGGCGATCATGTATCACCTTTGGAGCTCTTAAATTATGTCTTTGCATTATCTCCCCTAAACCCTGTTCTGCAGTTGTGCCAAAAGCACCTCACAGTTGTTTAATAACCGTCGAACAATTGTGAAAAATCTAGCTGAGGACTGTGCAGTAACAGCCCGACAATTTTGCTAAAACAGATTGACGACTTTGCAACAACTGCCTGACAATTTGCATCTGCCAGGCATCTAAACAAGTAGCAATTGATAACAACGCCTGCAAATTGTCCAATAAGCGCGTAAAAACTAAGAACAACGGATTGATTAATGTGCACTTAGAAACAAGAAATAACCAATTGTGAAATAACCACCTAACAATCTGTAATGACCACTTGAAAATTGGCAAATGTTTAATAACATGCTTGACAATTGGCAAATGTAAAATAACGGCCTATTGGCAATGTTATATCGTCAAAATGAGTCTTTATTGCCACTGTTGGGATAACAACGTATGCTTGCTTGATACTTAGTCTATGCCAACGTAGTAGAGTCTTTGTAATCGCAGATACCAATTATAAAAACGCAGTTGAACGATACCCGTATCAGACGTCTTAGAATAATACTCGTCATAATAGTACTTCGTATAGTGAAATAGTATAGAGAAGAAACGGAGATCCGTATAGTATAGGGGATATAGGAGAAATAGCGAACACAGTAAGGGAGGATAGACAAGAATATCAAAACACAAATGGATGTCACGCGACATCCTCTGTATATACGCTTTTTATATGGTCACGTGATTTGCCTGGTTTAATGAGATCGCATCGGTTTGCTCCCTGGCCTTCTACAAGTGTCAGCAGTGACACTTTATTCCTATATAACAGGCAACAACCGCCTAATAATTTTACGATAAGCAACAGAAAATTGGCAAGAACCGGTTAACTTATGAACAGTAATCGACTGACATTGGCAATCATCGTCAAACAATTTTGATATAAGCGCCTGAAAATTTACAAGAGCCTAACATTTGGAAATAACCACTTACACAATTGGCAACAGTTATGCATTAACACCAATTTTACAATAATTGCTTGGAAATTTGCAACAAGCCAGTGAGCAATAAGTCGACTGTGTAAAAAGCTCCTGGAAATTGTATATAAACCGCCAGAAAATTCTCAATAAACGGCCTGACAATTGTGAAATAGAAAAGAGAATTGTGAAAGAATGGCCTGCCGGACCTAGAAACTGTGCCTGACAATTGTCAAATAAATGCCCGGCATTTGTGGATCAACCGCCCGAAAGAACTGCCTGTCAACTGTAAAACAAACTGCTATAAATTGTTCATAATCTGCCTGACAAATGTCAAATAACTGACAGATTATCGTGACAGAACAGTCGCCTGTCGACTTTATAACAAACTCTTGGAAATTGTGTATGAACCTACTGACAATTGCCAGTTTTTTCATAACAGATTTGACTTTTAATAAAAGTACATTGAGGATAAGAAAAAAATAATTTTCAAAGATCATGTATTAATAAAAGTGTTACTGACAGAATAACTCTAGTTATTTTATAATTTATGTGCATTAATGCCAGTTTTGCAATAATCAACTGAGGATTGGCAATATTCGTTTGACAACTGACAACAATCACTTGGCAATTGCGCAATAACCGCCAAATGTGAAATAACTGCTTGACAACTGCCCAACAACAGGATGACAATTATGAAGCAACAACTAAACAATTCTGGAATAACCGCTTGACCATTGGCAATTTTGCAATAACCTTTTAACAAACGACAACAACCGGCTACGCTTATGCAATACCCGTATAGCAATTGGCAACAACTTGCAGCCAGCTGTACAATACGGGCATGGCAATTCTTTAATAACCACCTGACAATTAGTAAGAATCACATAGCAGCTGGCAACAACCGACTGACTATTTCCAACGAACATTTAAAAATTGGCAACAAATGATTGACTAATTAACAATAACCGCGAGTCAGTTGTTCAGATTTAAAGAGACAATTGGCAACAACCACTTGACAATTGTGAAACAATCGCCTGACAAGTGTACAGTAGCCGTTTAATGTACAGTAACCAGCTGTCTCTTGGAAACAACAACCTAACATTTATGCTATAACCGCTTGATAATGTGACGATAACCTGACAACAGTTGTGTAAAAGAAAAAAGAATCTCAGAATGGTACAATAACCGCTTGACAATTGTCTATCAACCGGACGGCATTTGTTAAATAACAACAAAACAATTGTTTAATAAGCACTTCACCAATTACAACAACCACCTGGCAATATGTGCAATAACCTCCTGACACAAACGGTTAATTATTATATAATAACCGCATGGTAATTGGAAACAACCTGGGCTTTTCTTTTCAATATTATTAAAATATTTAATGAGACGCTTTTAATGAAAAACAAAAAAGCGATAAATTTACTGATGGTGTATTGGTTCACAATTACCGTACAATGAATTTAACAGACATTGAAATTATAGTCAATGTCTTTGCGACGAACGAAAATTCAGTGAAAGTTTAGAATAGATTTAAAACCTAAACATGATTGGATTTATTGTTTTCTACTTTTTAATATGTTAAAAAAAAAAAAATCATTCCCAATAAGCAAACATAACACATCTTGTTGAAATGATTGACGAATTAACACCATTTTCTTTAAGATGCTTTTACCCAGAGAGAGCAAGTTGTGTTGATAATGGCTGATTACGTGCGGCAACTAAATAAATGTCGGCATGAGCTTAGCATTTCAAAATATTTTAGGACGTGCTTTCGAACAAATTCTAAATGTGTGTCCATCTTTTTCGTTTTTTGAAATCTTATCAAATCATGCTTATTGAAAATTTTAGTACCAAGAAGACAATAAGCAATAGAAATATTAAAGGAACGTGTCCGGCATTGCTGAAAATGCTACAATGCAATTTCTGTTATAAATTTTGACAACTGGGACTTACAGACATCCATTACGAGAGATATATTACAAAGACTGCTAAGAAAACCTACAGTTTATTGGTAATTTAATCACGTGTAAGTAATAATCGATTACAATTCATTATTAGAGAAACGATAAAACAGTTTATATTACTAGTGTTGATTGATAAGCAAGGTCTACAATCCTGTAAAATATTTTTAGATGTGATAGAATAATGAAACAGGTGTTAAACTAAATTGTTTAACAGAGAGCGGATAATACGACGTTAGAATTCGAACTCGCATTGGATTAAGGAAAGATGCATTCTACAGAATGCTGCTAGGAATTCTATGGACGGAGCTCATAAGTAAGGAAGAAATGTGAAAGAAAGCGTAAACAAAAAGAACACGTATATTTTATAATGAGGAAGGAGTTAGTGGAGAACTCGAAACTCACAGGGCCTATCGAGGGCTTGAGGGACAGGAGAAGGCAGAATGTCACCTATCTAAAAAGCTTGCTTAAATGGATGGTGGTAGATTTTGCAAAATGGATAAACTTTGAAGAGGACATAAACGATGATGAAGAAGAAGAAGAAAAAGAAGAAGAGAAGAAGACGTCAGGAAGCGTATGTTGCCATATTTACTGCGAAAGTGTGAAAATAAATTTCGATCTGTAGAGTGAGAGTTACGGTGGCATATAAAAGAAGGCAAATCCGTAAAGGAATCAAAAGCTTCTATTTGTAAATAACTAGAGATTCACTATTTACATTATTCGGACTATTGTCCTCATTTTGTCGCCATATTTATTACAACGTTACAGCCGTTGTACGCTCCGGCCTTCTTCAGCTGGTTGGAATGTCGAAATTGAACACTTTATTTCGTTCATTGGGGTAGACTGTTCTAGTTCCACGTACCATGTTTAATGGATGCCAGTTATCGCTTGTTAATTCCACTCTCCAACGCCTTTATCCACTGTGCCGTGTGTCCTTGAGGACATCTGTGTATGAATTTCTGGGTATTATCAAATTAATGTCTTCAGCAACCATTTTTTACCAGTGATCATATTGCAAGAGTGTGAGTTCAATACCCGGTTAAGGCAGCGGAGAACTTCGGGAGGGGAAGTAACAGAAGATAACTGATAACTGACATCCATTAGACATGGCACGTGGAACTAGAACAGTCTATCCCAGTGAGCGAAATAAAGGATTCAGTTCGACGTTCCAACCAGCTGAAGAAGGCTGGAGCGTTCAACCGCCGAAACGTTGTGATAAATATGGCGACAAAGATAAGGACAATAGTCCGAATAATGTAAATAGTGTTCATAACACCTCATCTCAGAAATATACACAGATACCAAATTTGGCTGGAAAGCATGAAGCCGGAAGAGTGTTCCACAAGGGGGGATTGTGAGAAAATAAGCTGTTAGCATAAAAATGATGTCTAACGAATTCAACTGTCAATTGGTTCGTCTTTGTTGCCGATCTAATCCTGCGCTTAAATTCATAAAGTCAATGTAACATATCGAAAAGGTCATCCAAACAATTAATATGAAAGTATCTATAGAAAAGGCGGAGGGAAGCTACGTTATGGTGGCGAGAAAAGGGATTGAAACCGAAAGGCCAGGTCAGGACCAATAATATCACTGATTTTATCAAGAATCTCTCCGCATAAAGCAGGAACAACGGACAATAATATTCAAGCGAAGTTCAGTATTTTTTCAGTAACGGACACGGCACATCGAAGAAGAACGAAATTGTACTGTTAATCACAGATGGAGACGTCACTTGAGACAACAGAAATATAGTTCTACAGAAGGATGCTGAGAATACAGTGGACTATGAGTAACTATGGCAAACCGTTGACATTTCTAGATCAGTAGGAAGGAAGACGTGGAGAGTTTGACACTCACAAAACGTATTGAATGCAAGAGAGTCAAAGGAAAGCAGCACATAAGCGACTAAGGAAGTTATATAAATGGTTGGCAGAGCAGAGATTGGGAAAGACAGCTAAAAGGCAAGGTTTAATAAGATCTTCAAATGACAGGAAATTGTAGAGTTACATTCAACAACATATTGAAAGGACATGGTACGTAGAATAAAATCGGCGAAATAATTATTTCGCCGATTTTATTCTACGTACTGTCTTATTCTAAGAAAAAGGATTAGAAAAAACGACAAGATTTAATACTAGTTACAAAAGACCGGAGTTGTGGAGAGTAATGATCGACAACCTTCTCAAGAGTTACAGCAGATAGATGAAGAAGAACGAAGTTTTAGTATTTAGTAATACTTTGGTATATCGGACATACGTCAAATTTGTTTAAATTGAATATACCGGTAATTAAATATTAATATTGATATTAAATTGAATATATTTACAACGAAATAATAAATAAAATAAAAAAAATTAAAATAATAAATAAACAATTTTTATTTATTTATTTTTCAAATATGCTCTGATCCAACGAGAAGGTATGAAAAAAAATGATGTCATTTTTAAAGAGAGAATATCGTAAACCTTAATTAAAATTGACATCTGCTTCCAGATCAGTATGTTAGAGAATGTGAAGGCCAGGGTCAGAAAAGTCAGCGATTGACAGGAGTGCCTCGGGGTGGGGCATTCTGACAGTGATGGATTATCTTTGACTGGGTTTTGAATATAAGTCCCAATGGCCGCGAATTGGACAGATGGTTTCAAGAATTATGAAGCGTCGATATGCTTCCCACACCCAGGTTCGCGACCAGCTAATACCACTTGCTGAAGTACGCCGGGCCAACGTACGACATGCGTTCCTGTGACGTCAGTCCTCCTCCTACTTCTTAGAATCCAAACTGCCACTCTTAATAAAATGAATACCAGAAATAAATGACACTTTTCGTTGGTACTGTTTTATGAGTAGTGTGAAGATCCCGAGACGACACAGAACGCAAAAGATTAATTATGGTGCCGTGACAAGGATTCGAACCTGGGTTAGCACGGCCACAATGTGGGGACATAACCACTAGACGATCACTGCCAACAGTTGCTTACCTGGGTGTGTGTGTGGGGGGGCATATTCAATATTTAATGTGCGAAAATGCTGGAAATCAACTGTCAGCCTATAAGGAAATAGAAAAAGTAATTCTTGCAACTTGTACGATATAATCGAGATTAAATTTTCTCTTATACCGTATCATTATTACTAGTAAAAGTGTTATGGAAGGGTGCTGAAAAGGTCTCGTATTGAGTGAAGACGAAATAACTCAGATACGTGGCACACTTATTATTCGAAGCAATATGTGCCTCCTTACTATCTCGTTAAGTAGGTTGATTATGGCTCTCCACAACTTCCGATCCTTTGTAGCCCTAAGCAATATTTATCTCTTTACTGTCTTTCCAAGTACCTGTTGTGCTATCCATTTAATTAGGTTGATCATGACTCTCCACAACTTCCTATCTTTTGTAGCCCTAAGCAATATTTATCTCTTTACTGTCTTTCTAAGTACCTGTTCTGCTATCCATTTAAGTAGGTTGATCATGACTCTCCACAACTTCCTAACTGTAAGCAAAATTTGTCTCCTTACTATCTCTCCCAGTTCCTGTTCTAACATCAATTTATGGAAGCTTGGTGGAGATGTTATTGGCCGCTTTCCTTCAATATATTGAGTGTCTAATTCTCCAAGCCTTCTTTCTTCATATGTTTCATAGACATTTCCCTTGTCTCTGTCGGACTGTCGTCTAAATGAAGTGGAAATATTATATCGAAAGAATTGCTAGGTCTGTTGCTAGGGAAGTTGGTTCATTGCATCGTGCTAAACAATTTTTTCTCGCCAGAATTTAACTTACATATTTATAAGTCTACCATTCAACCTTCTTTTGAATATTTCTGCGGCATCTGGTCTGGTGCAACTACTGTATATTTTGAGTTTCTTTGGCAAAATTCGAAGAAGAATCTGCAATGCTATTAGCCTTGATCTGGCATCCCTGCTTCAGTCACGTTCCCTCCGCCGTAACGTAGCTTCCCCTGTGCCATTTCTATAAATACTTTCATGGTAATTGTTCTCATAAACTTTCCTCTATGGTACCTAGAGTTTATGAATTTAACCGCAGTACTAGACTGGCGGAAAGGTCTCATCATTTTACATTTGAAATGAGTAGATGCAACCGTAAGTTCTATGGTAACTGTTTCTTCTATCACACTTCACGGTTGTGGAATACTTTTCCGGTTTCTTACTTCCTCAGTCAACTTTAATCTTCAAAAATTGAAATGTATTGTTTCTCTATGTCTTCTGTCTTAATTCCTGTTCTTTTATTGTTCTCTTTCCTTAATAGTTATTTTTTTATCTTATCTTTTCTAAGATTCAGTAACCACTTGCATCTTAGTAGATTTATTGCCTTACTTGGGATGGAATAATAAAAAAGTGTACTTTTTGTTCTTATTTTCCTTCAAACTTCCCCATTGGTCACATGCTCCTTCCATAATATTCTTAGTATTTTTCTGTTTCTTCTGTAGAAGCGCATCTTTGTAATCTCCAGTCCCATCTTTGTCTGTGAAGAAGTTGCACATCATTCAGTGCCATATTGTAGGATTGATATCAAACAGCAGTTCAGCACTCTCTGTTCCTGTTCTTTAAGAGTTTGGAAAAAATCAACTGTCTATTCGATATCACTACTGGTCACCGAATTTGTCATTGACTTTGTCGCCATCTTCTGCACGTCCAAATGATTGTGAATGATAAATCTAGCACATTTCCTGCATATTTTTTTCAAAGCATTTCACTCCAAGCAAGTGGGGAGTGCCATTAGTACGCAAGGGGTTACAGGGTGGGAGCGAGATTAAAGGTGCGTGATGAAGGAAAGGATGAAGAGAAGGACAGGGAATAGGCCAGGGCATCTGGAGACATGACATTTGAATAGTTGGAGATTATAGCTATCAGGGAAACAAGTAATAGGAAGGGAATTTCACAGGCGAGAGGTGCGAGACATGAAGCTATTGGAGTAGAAGAGACGGTTACATTTGACCGTTACGACAGCGTAAGGGTGGGACTGAGATGCCGACCTAGTAGCACACTTAAATTCATGCAGTCTGAGAACTAGCGAAAGTAGTTGTAGAAATATCGAGAGCCGCAGCACTTCATTTTTTGACAATGATTTTAATCCTGTGCAAAGCCCCAGCCACTCTGTATATAAGATAAAGATTTAGACTAGATTTGAACAGGTTAAGATTGTAGTAATCGAGGAAGCATCATTTTAATAACACTGGTAAAAAAAAAAAAAAAAAAAAAAAAGCTTTGAAAGTGTATCGAGACCCTAAACAACTATTTTAGCTAATTTGAGGGCACTGAATCTGAAAATGACCTTAATTTTTCTTGGTTAGCTACCGTTTTGCTGTACAGAAATACCTCATTTTTGGAAAAAAGCATTTTTTCATTTCTATTCTGTATATATGATATTGACCCCTGGCAGCATTTCTAAAAATAGAAATCTCTCAATTCATATTTAAACCAACAAATGTTAGTCCGCTTATTGAGAAATACTATTTTTGCAATAACAATCAGACCGTAATTTTTTTTTAAAATAACGCGATTGAATATACCAAGACCATTTTTTCATATTTTCATATTTTCATCAAATCATTTAATAAACTAACAGCAGAAATAAAACCTTCGTAAACATAAGAACTATAGTAAAACTTTCTTCTTTCTTGATTGTCTGTCATGTTCAATGTTATTTAAGTCCCTTTTGATATTCCAGCAGTATCATGTACAATGGAATAGGTGCACTCAGTTGGGATGTCTTTAGTTGCAGTCTCTTTCCAACTGTGAAAACAAAATGCTTTCAATGTGCTTGGTTTCATTCCAAAGAGAAGGGATAAACGTGATGAGATAAATTCATGAATATCAAACAGAAGATTTTACGGTTTCATTTTTTTGAAGACATCTTAATTAACAGGTTTACTAAAGTGTATTACTGATAAAGTCTATCAGTTAATTTGTTTTTTGGCGATAAATTGGACAAAATTTGATACTTCTATTTTAAAATTTTTGACTCAGAAACAATTTTTTCTTATAAAAATAGTTTATTTCAGGTGGTTGACATATATTGCTCGTGAAAATTGATGGGTTTCTACAATCCTTATTAAATAAATTTTGCGATCAGCCAAGATTGTAAATTGATCTTTTTTTCCAAAAATGAGCAATTTTAGTACCGCGAAAACGGTAGCTAACCGTGAAACACTAATGTGATTTTGGGGATCAGTTACCATCAAATTAGCTAAAAAAATGTGCTTTTTTTTCTTGGCACCAAAACTCGTGTTGACCAGTGAAATCGGTTGTTGCGGCTCTATTGCTTATTTCCACATGAAGTATTCAGACGGGCTACATTGATTATTTCCACCAGTTCTAACCATTATGGTTACCACCCAGCGTCTCACGCACATTGTAGCGAACTACCCTCATTTCCTTCGTGTTCCATTGGTGTGTTCCACTCGAGTAGCTTCTCCCACAAACCGCTGCTTCGTGGAACCGACTCCCAAGAGGATGCTTTCCCGGTCACTACAGTCTTAACTTGTTCAAGTCTAGTCTTTATCTTCCCCACAATTATCTTATAAATTGTGTGTTCTTACTTTGTAACCATCGAGTGGTTCTTGAGCCTTGTACAGAGTTCACATTATTGTTAAAAAATCTCAGCAGAAAACATTAGCCGGAGACGACGCAATGAATCTCTCATCTGGTTTGTTTCGTATCAAACGACAGAAAGTGTGGCACAGAAATTCGATTGATTTATTTTTCTTTCTGTTATCTCTCCTTAAACCTTGTTCCGACATCCATTTACTCAGCCTCTCTAGAGAGGTTATGTATTGTTTTCATCTGCCCTCTTGTTTTCAATCTGTCCTGTGAGTATCAAATTTCCCCAGCCCTTTTTCCTCATTATGTTGACTGTCTCTTCTTGACGTTAAGTGACTATTTTGTTTTCATTTTTTCTAAAACCTCGTCGTTGCTCACTTGTACAGGGCATAAAAAAAATGGAAAAAAAAAGCGTGAAAATCTGGATAAGATAATCACGAATTGATGCATTAGCATCTGTTAATTTAAATTTAAATATATCTCCGCGACGTTACCAAGCAACATCTTCAGATATTGTTCCAAACTTTATCGTTAAGTAAGAACATGAATAAATGGCCGCGCTAAAAAGATTTAATGAATTATGGCAGCTTATTTTTTCTATATTTACTCGCTATGTAAAAATGAACCAAAGAAATGTTAATCCGAATTTCGAACGGTAATAATTTATAACTAATATAATTTCTGCGCATAAGTTAATTTGTGTGTATGCGTATTTGTGTATTGATATATAACATAAAAGTGTTTATTTGAAATTAGAAAGCATGCGATAAATGTAGTCTGCTATATTGCAAATAGCTTTCTTCATTCTTACAAAGTATCAAACAAAATGGAAATAGAAATCGCAGGTAGTCATTTCCAAACGAGCAGCCGATTCCCTGCATCTTTAGAAGCCGATTCACTGCATCTTTAGTCTATGTAGGAAGATCGATTGATGCATAAGGTTTCCAAGCTTATCAAAGAGGTTTTAGACCAGATAGAATAATGTAACTGTTATTGAAATGGAAGAATTTAATTCTCCTCAAAATTATAAGTGTTGTTTGAAAAACAGGGTCTTTCTACAACAAATTTTACACCTGATGTAAGGGACTGTCGACATAATGGAAAAATCAGATTTCTTTTAAAAAAGACGAGTCTGGTTGAAAAAGTCATAAGCCTCACCCAGAAGGAGTAGGAGAAACAAGGCAGTTTTTCACTATTTTTAAATATAGTCTCCATTGACATCAAAGCACTTGGTTCAACGATGCTTAAGCATAACAATCTAACCATGGAAGAAGATGGCGTCCTGGTTATTCAAAAGCCTATTCACAGAACATATGATCTCATTACTGTTTTCAGAATGGCAACCAAACAGGTGGGGTTTGAGTTTAGGAAACAGGAAGAAGTCAGTTGGAGCTGAGACTGGTGAGTAAGGGGGATAAAGTAGCAATTCAAAGCCGTAGCTGAGCAGTGTAAATGGGCGCGTTATCCTGGCGCAAGAGCACACCTATCGTCAGCTTTCCATTGCTTCCTTTGGTTGTCTTAATTCTGATGAATTCTACACTGTCCATTAATAGTTTTTCCCTTATCCAGGTAGTCTATCAAGATTACGAATCCCCCCAAAAAGCAGAAGCCATAAACCTTTGCCAACAGAGGGTGCCCGTTTGAACTTCCTCGGAAGGGGAGAAATCGTGTCTACCGTAAATTCAAAACTTAAGGAAGGATCTGTGGTCATATGTTTATATGGACTTTTATCATGATTTGCTGTGAGGGAAGTATTTTTAATACACACACACACACACACACACTATCTATCTCTCACTCTCTCTCTCTCTATATATATATATATGTATTATTTATCTATTATATATATATATATATATATATATATATATAATTTTATATGCGCGGTACTTAGTGGAAAGCGCTCAATATCAGTGATAGAGCTAATATAAAAGGTTGTATGGATATAAGTTTGTGACCGGGGTTTCACGCTTTTGCGATCATCAGACAAAAATCGTTTGTCTGATGATCTCAAAAGCGTGAAACCCAGGGTTATAAACTCATATTCATACAACTTATATATATATATATATATATATATATATATATATATATATATATATATAACAATTACGTTCAACTGCGCCCCACACATAATAATCAAGGAGGTAGTAGTCTGGGGAGTTACAATTTAAACCAATTACCTAATAACCTAATCAAGCAAACATCTAGAATAAGAAAAGAAAAAGACCTACCTACTCAGTAAAGAAAAGTGCTCGACGCGGAGATTGCCTAGAGCATTGTTTCTCAACCTTTGTAAGCAACAGCACGCTTAGGAGCAAATGAAAATATCACGGCACTCTTAACAAAATTTGTAAAGGCTATACATTTAATACTTTAGAAAATAAATATTAAAAACAAAGTATTTAAAATAACATATTCGACGAAGAGTGAAAAGAATTAATTGAAATATTTTATACCTATGCGTTTATTCAATTACAAACAATGTACCATTACTCTTACACGCACACACACACACACACACACACACACACATATATATATATATATATATATATATATATATATATATATATATATATATATATGCATGCCGTGGCAATATGTTAGGACATTTATGAGAATTGAGAAACACTGGCCTAGATGGAGCAAAAAAAAACGCTTCACGAAGTTAACCCCTATCAGCTCGATCTCATATCGATCTATAAATGGACACTGAGGTTAACACGATGCGGTGATAGTCTGTTTTGTCTTTGTATATTTACATACTCTCAATCTGTAATATTGAATACTTTAGATATAAATATAGCATATCTTCAAATTATATTTTTATCAAATATATGCAGGATGCGATGGAAAATTGTCATCTAAATGATGCAAAAATGAAAATAATACTGACATCTCAATTTAACAAATATATTTTCTCAAAATTACGCAAAATATTTGTAAACCACAGCCTCCAGACGGCTTCTGAATCTCCTGCATCTCTTCTGGATGGTCTCCTTGTTTAAGTTGGTGAATACTGCCATAATCCTTGCCTTCAGTTCATCTTTGGTGTTACAAGGAGTTTTGTTAGTCTCTTGATCAACTGCGCCCCACACATAATAATCTAGGGACTTGTAGTCCGGGAAGTTAGATGTAAGGGTGGGGGGTGATATAGTCGAAGAAATTGTCTGACAACCATGACCAAGTTCTCCTGCTTGTGTGGCATAGAGCAGAGCCTTGTTGCCAGACATAGGGTCTTGATCACCTACTTGACTCAGGGCAATATTATCTCATTAATTAACTTGATATAGGACTTCAAGTTGAGTCTGAGGACTTCACCAACAAATTCGTGAGTTCTTTTCTTATCATAATGATCAGCGTGAGGTTTCCGAACTGTTGTACCTTCGTAATCAGGATGAATGGAGACATAACGTCGCCATCACTAGCGATCCCTCCAAAAACATTCTTAATCCCCATTAGACTCCTCCAATTTTTATCGAATCTTCTACACTGTCCTCAGATTGACACCGAAACACTCTGAAATGTTTGTATTGAATCTTTCAGCGCAAATGCCAAGCAGTACAGCATGCCGTTTCCAATTTTTGGGCGGATCGAATTGCGACATGACGCTTCTTTTTTCACAGACGGTACCCAACTGAGCCTACAAAACTCTTCAGTCGATAAAATCAAAAAGAAACAATGCGCATGCGCAAAATTAAAAATATCAAATCGCGAAAATTTACCCATCGCACCTTGTATATATATATATGAATAAAATATAGTTCAGTTTATCTAATTACATTACTGAATTTCATATGTATTGAATTTTTTCGGCGGTGTGGACTTTCAAAATTATTCGCATATTCAAACATAAAATAGTTAGAGGAGGATCGCTTAGGTTATCCTGACTGCACGTTCTTCATCAGTTATTTGATCTTAACCTTATATATGGCCTTCAATTCATTTCTTTTATTTAAATTCCTGTTGCTCATTCTTTTACAAAATTAATCATTTTTCTGTCAAGCACAATTCTCATCTCGTCCTGGGTATGACGATAAACTACATCCAGCAGCAAAGCCTCTGATCATGAGGGTTTGAGGAATGGGGAACCACCTCTTAATTGCTGGTGTTGTCAGGTCCACCCGGACCCGGGTGGTAGCACCTGTATGGTTCCAGCTATGGGCAAATAGCAAGCCCCAAACTGGGATCAAAACACTATGAAAGTGTAAAAATAGGTTTTAATAACAGAAATACATTTTTGCAAAAATTTTGAAGAAAAAATCATTACATATTACATTACGAGCAATACATGTTTGAAAAAAATATTACCAGCAATAAAAATCTTGTCGGCATTAAATAACCCTTTCAGGTTGATATACCGTAAACCAAACCAAACCAAACCAAATCAAACAATTCACATCTTTCTCCTCCTCTACTATAGAATTTACTTTTGACCAATATTTTACAGGTTATGCTTGAGCCCTTTTTCCCGTTATCTATGGTATGTCAGTAAAAAATGGTAACTGGTTTAAAAAAGGCCATTTTAAAAATTTATATAAATATATAAGAGATTATAATTATTTTTATAAAAAAATTATAACATAAGTATGTTATAAAATCACTACAAAACAGCCATTTTGTTTCAACACACTCTGTGTCTTATCAATGATGATGTTGAAAAGAAAAGATTTTCTTTTCAACATCATCTTGATAAGACACAGAGTGTGTTGAAAAACAAAATTTTTTTTTTGTGAGTTTTTATAACATACTTATGTTATAATTTTTTTTATAAAAATAATTATATCTGCTCTACTTTGTATTGAGCACTCTTTTAAGAATAGTAATTGTTGGTTATTGGAATTCATTCTGTGTATACCAATTATATACTTTGATATATAAGAGATTATATATTAAGACAAAAGGTAGGAGTAGAAAGGGTAAGGAAAGGAAAATAAATTTACCAACCGATTACAGCTCCTCGCTCTTCAGAATTCAATCGAAGAAAAAAGTATAAATATGTGCACAACAAGTAAAATGGAGTCATTCTATGGTTAAGGAGAGGGGAGATTACTTACAATCAGAGAATCAACAGTGTAATCATAATTTGGAAAAAAATTCCTGCGGGATTATTCTCCTGATTACTACAATGTTAATCACTTCATGTCCAGTGTCATTCACCATCATTCCTTCTTGTTCTCATAATGTTCACTTACTCTTATTACATACATATCATACCTTATTCAGTAACCTTCTACAATGAGTGGCTCTTAAGACTTGTACTGGGTGAACTTAATACACGTGTTCTGGAAATTTTCAGGAATTGTTTTAATCTGGAAAATACTAATCTGACTGTTATATCCAAGTTTGGTTAAACGTTTTAATGGAAGATTATCCCTTGAAATAAAGGAATAGAGGTCAGAATTGACACTTATAAATTGTTGTGCTGTTTTAAAACGCAAGGTAGATGAGAAGTTAAATTTATGATTACGGTTTTTGAATTCAATCTTTTCATTTTCCTAGAGTGGCCCAATATGCACTGCTATTTAATCCATAGCTTAGAGGAGATGAGATGGATTCATACCTTTCCGAAGTGTATTGGCGCGAAAGGGAATGTCACGAACTCGACTGAAATTCGAACTCGGCTCTCCGATTTTGTAACTCCGAGCCACAAACACATATAAAATACACATAAACGCGCACACGAATAACTACATATAAATATGCACACACATCTATTTAAAGACAGTTAGAGATAGAGATAGAGAGACGGCCAGAGACAGACAGTGAGACAGAAAGAAAGACAGACAGATGGAGTTACTGAAAGGCGACAAAAAGAAAAAAAGAAAGAGAGAGAGAGAGAGCGAGAAGGAGAGAGATAGAGCGAGTGAGAGAAACACAGGCAAAGATAGATAGAGTGCGTGAACGAGAGAGGTAGAGAGAGTGATGTTACTTTTTTCTAATTCACCCAACCCCAGCCATTATTGATATAGGAAACATGTGACTAATTGTAGCTGCTGCTTCTACCCTTCTCACTACTTCTACTACCACCACCAGAAGCCACGTGCTATCGCTGCTGCTAGTGCTGTGGCCGTTGTAATTGTTGTGAAAAAAGAAAGAAAAAAAAATACAGATCCCGGCGGCCAGGGAATAGATAAATTCGCCATGGTTATTTATTCGCGAAATCCAGGGAAATGGCGGTGAGCAGTTTTGGTTACGTCACCATGGAGACAAGAGCTAAAGTGAAAGTGAAAGTGAAAGTGGACTGGCATGTTCAACCTTATTCCCGCGCATTTTACTACATCCTAGCAGCAGTGAGGCTTTTACCAATTCTTTCTCTTTGTCATAGCAGAAATAGTTTTTTTAAAGAATGGACTTACTAAGGACAAAGAACAATAACATAACAGCACATAATGTTAGTTCATGCATACATACGTACATACATACATACATATATATGTGTGTGTGTGTGTGTGTATGTATGTATTGCAAATTATTTACTGACATCATGTGCTGTTATTTAATCTCAATATTATCAACTTAGAACATGTTCACAACGTGCTGACAGTGTTTGACAATTAATAAAATCCTCCAAAATCATTCTCATACATGTAGATACATATAGATATAAAAACATATTCAGATAAAAAACATCCTTGAGAATGACTAATAGATTTGTGGAAAGCGTTCGTACCCCTAGAGCATTTGAACTACTTTTTTTATAAACTTTATGCAAATTATAAACTCACATCATATGCTGTAAGGTTATATCAATAATATCAAATAGAACATAAAAAACAACGAGCTGACTGTGTTCAGAAGTAAATAAAAAAATAACATTTGAACTGCACACTTTCTGAAAATTATTAACTGACAGGATGTCCTATTATGTTACCTCAATAGCATTAACTTAGAACATGGCAAAAACGTCCTGTGTTCAAAAATAATTAGAAAAAGGATAAAAACTCCCCCCTCCATATATATATATATAAACTACATATTCAGTTAAAGCACACTCTTGATAACCACGGATAGATTTGCCGAAAGCGCTCGGATCCATAGAACATTTGAACCGATTTTATGTTCATAAAATAAAATAACTAAAATATAATGCATAATCTTAATCGTACTGTCTTTTTGGTCGACTTCAGAGAAACTGGTATAAAATATGATAAAATATGGTTTAAAGTTATGCTATATTTATGTCTAAAAGTGTTCAGTATCACCGATGGTACATATGTAAATATGAAGCTGATGTCAACACCCAGTGAGTCTGTTTCATGCTTGAATGCAATCCTCAGGCCACGAATTGACCTCAGTGTCTAATTTATATATATATATATATATATATATATATATATATATATATATATAACAAATTTTAGATAGAGTATATCTGCGTAGGAACAAATTGATATATATATATATATATATATATATATATATATATATATTAAAATATAAAAATTTTACATTTGCCTTGATAAAGTAACTCAGAGGACGAAACGCGTTGTCTAAGTTTTCCTTTTGTCCTTTTACAGATATACTTTATCTGAAATTTTATACACACATATATATATCTGATAGGATAAAGAAGAAATAGGAAACGTTTATCAATTTAAAATGCTTCATTTTTATTAAGCCTTTATCATAGAATGAGACATGGAGAAAAAAGAAGGGAGGAATTCTGGTATTTTTACTTTTGTGTTGTTTGATTTTCATTGGTTAATCAGGCTTCAGGCGCAGTTGACTTGTTAAGCAACAGTGGTATAATTTATAACGTTACGAAATCAAGGAAAAGACAACGCGTTCTTTTCGAAGCTCCAAGTAACTGAAAACAGTAAATATTGCTTTATATATGTAAGTGTATCATAGTTATAATTTGTCTATATGGGATTTACAATGTATATTACTAAGTGTGTGTGCGTGTATGCGTACGCGCACGTGTGTGTGCAGTAGACATTATTTATGTTTGCTAGTTGACTGCAAGTTAATTTGGTGACAGTGGATTCAACAAAGGTTGGTGATGTAATATAGTGTCTTGGACGTGTGTTCAATTCCCTCTGAGAATTTTCGACGTAACAAATTATATTATTTTGTTTACTTAGGGTGGCATTTGTAAAATCATTTTATGGCCAGTCTTGTTCCTGTGTATTAAAAGCGACTTTAAAAGGTTGTCTCAGCGTAGATCCCCTTTATATCTGTAGATACGAGCTTTGAGATTCCGATATGTTTCGCCGATGTAAGTATTTTTACATTGCAATCTGTTTATTTGATATCTGAAATGGTGTTGGATTTATTTTTCTTCCGAAACATATACCTGATTGTCTTAGAAGGTGGTGAAAAATTCCCTATTATCGGGGATAACTAATTAATTTTCAAATTCTGTACATAGAGCTTTAGATGATAGGATTATGAATTGTGTATTGTTGATGTTAGAAAGGAGCTTACGGTCAAATCACGCTGAAAACACCGGTTCTCGTTCGATCACCGAAGTTAAGCATCGTAGAGCCAGGTCAGTACTTAGATGGGGGACCGCTTGGGAACACCTGGTACTGTAAGCCCCCAAAGTCCAACTCTTATCTCACAGTCGGTGGGGGGGGGTGTAAACGGTAGTGTCAGAGCTATGCCGCCCGGAACTTCGTTCCTGGTAGGGCCACCTAAGGCGGACAGATCTGACACACACGCCGGCTAACAAGGGCTCTGGTGAAAATCCAAGGAGCGTCTGCATCGGTAACCGGCGGCTTCTGGTCGTTCCTGTCTCTGCGTCTGTGGGAATCCCGCGGCAAGCAAGAACGTTATTCGAGTAGGCTTGGGTACCCTACTTCTGTAATTTATCCCAAGAATCTTCTTCTCATAAAAGGAAGAAGCCGGCTCTATCCGCCCAGGGTGAATGCCGCATCAGTACAGTAGTACAGATGTTGGAAAGGCTATCGTCAGGTCTCGCTCTTTTTGAATGCTGGTTTTCTAGTGATGTCAATAGTTAAGAAGTTTAAATGTTTTTCAATATATTTCTCTTCTTCACCTAGATATACTAGGCTAAATATTGTAAGAACTTTGAAATAGAATCCCATGAGTAATCCTGATTTTATTTTTTGTCTGTCTATTAGTTATATAATAAGTACAAAATATCAATTACATCTTGGTTGGTCCTTTCTATAATGTTTCAGTTTTACATCGAATAGAAATGAATTACAGCGTTCTTATTATTAGGCTTACGATAACCTCTAAAATTTAATATTTTATTTTTATGCATTAATAAAGATGCCGAGGAAAGGTGACGTTTGTCAATTTCAAATTTATTGATAAAACGTTTCTTGTTTCTTTTTTATCGTATCATTCTACTGGATTCCGATCCATATTTGATCCCAACTCATTAATGAACATCTTATATATATATATATATATATATATATATATATATATATATATATATATATATATATATTATTATTTATTTAAAAATATGAATTTCGCTACATAAGAGTTCTCATGTTTCAAAAACGAGAGCCGAAAACCTCAATATAATTATTAAAATTAAATTGAATTAAAGTATCAAGCCTTGTATCGTATTTGAAACATGTGAACTCTTATGTAGCGAAGGAATCATATTTTTTAAAAAATAATTATGATTTAATTTCTACTTCTGTATGGAGCACTGTTTTTAAAAATAAAAACAAAAATACTAAAGAACTTCGAAATTATTTACCTAACGTGTTCTTTCCTATTTTTCTACATATCTGCACACACACACACACACACACACACACACACACACACACACACACACACACACAGATATATATATATATATATATGCTAAGAATCTTGAAGATATGCAAACTCGTATTCCTTTAGAAGGTATTTTATTAATTAGTTAATAAAGACATTCACTTTGAAATGCATGTAAAACTGAAACATTATAGAAAGGACCAACCAAGATGTAATTGATATTTTGAACTTATTATACAACTATTTGTTTACTGCAATTCCTCGGCTCATGATAAGTCTGGAATCTGGTCAAAGGTTTCTTTACTATATGACATTCTAAACTCAACGAAGAAGGACGCATCCTTCCGAAGCTCATATCCCATTCTCTGATGAAGTTTAAGTAAAAGTGAAACATGTTAGATTGATAAATGTTTCCTATTTGTTCTTTATCTTATTATTCTATCGGATCCATATTTGATCCCAATTCTCACACACACACACACACACACACACACACACACACACACACACACACACACAGATATATTTGATAATTTGATGAATATCGGCATCTGAAATGGTGTTGGATTTAATTTTCTTCCGAAATATATCTCTGATCGTCTTGGAGATGGTGTTAAAGACGCTAGTATTGGGGGATAACTAATTAATTTTCAAATTCTGTACATAGAGCTTTAGGGGATATAATTACGAATTGTCGGTTGTTGATTTTAGAAGTACTATCGGTAATATCCCATTACTTTTCGCAGAACCGTTTTCTAACGTTAAGGATGAAATCATGTCGATGGTTAAGATGAAGCTGATGAAGCTTTAATAAAAGTGAAACATGCTTGATTGATAAAAATAGACATTAAATAACCCTTTCTTTCTCTTATTCTCTCCCGGCGGACATTGATCAGTAGAGTCAGCTCCTTTCACACACACACATACACGTGCATATGTATGTATATATATATATATATATATATATTTGTAAATTTTGTATGGAATTAACGCATTTTATTTTCAGTCTGACATCATTTCTTACTAATACGCGTGTTTGAATTGAAACGTTTTTTTTTTGTCTTGAGCAATATAAATTATATCTACCTAGCTGTGCTGTTGGGAGTCTTAATAACCGATATGGTTCGAACTTGTGTCCTGGCTATGATGATCAACTACATCCGGCATCTATGAAGAAACTGTTCACCATTCACTAACATATACGAAGATTGTTGTTATATAGCAGTTCAACATTTTTTATTTGTTTCTATTGATCTTTTCTCGTTTTTTGTTATCGAGAGGATGAAGGTTTTGAATAGCGTGGAACCACCTGTTAATTGCAGTTGTTCGCAGGTTTACCCTGCTCCAGGGTGGCAGCACATGTCAGGGTCCAAGTTATAGGCAAACAGTGAACCTCTAAACAAAACACCATGAAAGTATAAAAATACCAGCAAGCAATTTTTATACAAAAAATTACCAACAATAAATATTTATAGTAAAATTACCAACGATACATTTTATAGCAAAATGACTAAATAAATTTTATCAGTACTTGAAGGCATACAACTGCGTTAAAAATATATTTAGCTGAAGTCATATAACTGTGTTCAAAAGTATTTAGATTTCAGCTTTAAATAGTCCACAGAGATTGATATACCAGCAAAAACCAACATACAAACATGAAATAATTATTTCATGACATTAATCCATATAATATCCTACAAATTCTTAAAGAAATGAAACTGTTCCAAATTATATCTTCAAGAAAACTACAACATAAAACACACGTATCGCCACCTCTACTAATTAATAGCACTTGACTGTGTTCGATTCTTTTGTAACATCCTCATATTTTATGCGCAGGATCTCCTCTGAGTATGACGATAAACTACATCCAGCAGCAAGGCCCCGGATCGGAAGATTGGAGGTTTTGAGGAGCATTTATTAATTGCTATTGTTCCAAGGTTCAACGTAACTTGGGGTAGTACCACCTGTTAGGGTTCAAACTATGCGCAAATAATGAACATGCATACAAGAACAAAACATATATAAATACATATTTTCAGAAAAATTACCAAAAGCACAATTTTAAAGCAAAATGACCAACACTACATTCTATAGTAGAATTACTAACAATACATTTGATTTGTAGTTGAAGGCAAGAAATTGTATTAAAAAATATTTAGTTGAAGACATATATTTGTGTTCAATTTATTTACATTTCGGATTTTAAATAACCCATAGAGGTTGATATGCAACCATAAGAAAATCTAACAACCAACAATAAGAACTCTTTAAGGACATTAATCCATATAATATCCTAATCCATTAATCCATATAATATCCTAATCCATTAATCCATATAATATCCTATAATTTCTTAAATAAATCAAACTATAAAATATAACTTAAAAAACTACAACATAAAACGCACATACCACGGCCTCTAGTAATTATGTCCGCACAAAGATATATATATATATATACAAAATCCGAGTATCATCTACCATGTACTCAATTGTGAAAGCAGAATAACATGCTATATTTCTATTAATTCGAAACTCCCAATAAAATTAAATATCCATATTAAATGATCTATAAAAAGTTAATGTGCCGTTAAACAAAAGAATCAACCTAAATGGCGCCCGCTTTTGTAGAGGAAACCACCATCATATCTAGCTAGATTAAAAGCGCTCAGTCGTTGAGAGCTTCAGTCCACCAAGTATTAATTAACCTATCTGAAGAAGGCTCATTGTTCCATTTAATTACTCTCGAAAGCTCTAATCAACTCGAAAGCCAATATTTTTGGAATCGAAACGCAAACCGTAATTTCTAAGGAATTAATGAATTTTATTTTCAATCCGACATTATTTTCTATTACCTTAGTGCATAAACAAGTGTGTCCACTAGAACAGTTGTGTTCTTAATGGCAATGTGTCCAGGTGGTTGGAATGTCGAACTGAAAACTTTATTTCGCTCACTGGGGTAGACTGTTCTGTTCAACCACCTGAAGAAGGCCGGAGCTTACAACGACCGAAATGTTGTAATAAATATGGCGACAAAGATAAGGACATTAGTCCGAATAATGTAAATAATGTACATAATACCTCATCTCAGAAATATAGACAAATACTGAAAGGCCGAAACGTTGTGATAAATATGGCAACAAAGATGAGGACAATAGTCCGAATAATGTAAATAGTGTACATAATACCTCATCTCAGAAATATAGACAGATACTGAAAGGCCGAAACGTTGTGATAAATATGGCAACAAAGATGAGGACAATAGTCCGAATAATGTAAATAATGTACATGATACGTCATCTCAGAAATATAGACAGATACTGAAAGGCCGAATCGTTGTAATAAATATGGCGACAACGATGAGGACAATAGTCCGAATAATGTAAATAATGTACATAATACCTCATCTCAGAAATATAGACAGATACTGAAAGGCCGAAACGTTGTGATAAATATGGCGACAACGATGAGGACAATAGTCCGAATAATGTAAATAATGTACATAATACGTCATCTCAGAAATATCGACAGATACTGAAAGGCTGAAACGTTGTGATAAATATGGCGACAACGATGAGGACAATAGTCCGAATAATGTAAATAATGTACATAATACGTCATCTCCGAAATATAGACAGATACTGAAAGGCCGAAACGTTGTGATAAATATGGCGACAACGATGAGGACAATAGTCCGAATAATGTAAATAATGTACATAATAGCTCATCTCAGAAATATAGACAGATACGTGTGCTGTGATATTTTCAGAAATTAAAAGTTCTAAGTAATGTAATTGTATGTAAAATCTATTTTTAAATGAGTTGTAAAACCTGATGAAACCTTATCACTCTCCGGTGTTGAAATTTTCTTGAATAATAAAAACGAAGCACATTTCGTTTTGATTGGTTAAAAGTTTTTCTTAGAAAAAAAATCCGCTGTTAATGTTTATCGATCTTAACATTTTCTCTTAATGCAACTTACCCATAATCGGTGGGTGTGAGGGTGGTATAACAGATACCGGAGTCAGAATGAGAAATCGATAGAGCAGAGTTCGAATTACAGTCGATGGATTTTGATAAGACAGTCTGATGGTACAAGACAAGAACGCAGGAAGGCTAGAAAGTAACTATAGATCAATAACCTGCCTACAATTAGTTTGCAGTTGATGACACGTATCGTATCATAGCAGAAAAAATTTATGTTCATTTGAAAGCTTACTAATTACTTCCTGATGAGCAAAAAGCATGTAAGAAGAACTCTAAAAGTACTAACGATCTTTTATTTATATAAGCTGATATTGGATGAGGTGAAGAATACGAAGGAAGAATCTATCCGTGGCATGGATAGATCAAAAGAAATCCTATCAATTGGAATTGAGATCAAGATTATAGACTTACATAAAACTGCCATTATTACTCTGCGAAGATTCTCCGAAATGTTCTTGAGTTGTGAGAAGTCTTGTAGATAACATTCGTCAGGAACAGAATTCCTATTGATTACGTCAATACGAGACAGTAACATACTAATGCTGTTGATGTTTTAGTTTTTCTCTAATACTAGTTTTATTGATTTGCGAATGGATTCAATCTTTAAACAAGACTTAATTCATGTCTGAAGTAAAGGAAGTTTTTTCTTAGAAAATTATTGAGAAAAATACATCGAGAGAGTTTATCTGAGTATGAAAGCGGGTGCCGATGAGCACATTCTTTTGTAGTTCAGATGGGTTTCCTGGGAATTTCTTTATTTGTATTCCCGTATTCGTTTTAATCATTCCAAGTGATTCTGTTATCACTGGAATAACGGTTGTTCTTAAATACCACACCAATTCTTCTGTTTAGCCAATTTCTGATATTAAGAGATATTTAACATATGTAGTTGGGCACTTCAACATGGCGTAATGGTTAGCAAAGCTTGTCTCACTAGATCAATTACGACTAAATAGTGAATTCAATCCTCACTGGGTGCCTCATATTTTTTGCCGTAGCTGCATTTAAGCTACGTTTAGAAAATCATCGACACTTCGACATGGTGTTATGGAAAATAAGCTTGTCTCGACAGATGAATTACAAGATCTTTACTGGGTGCTCCATATTTCTGACCTTGTGCCACATCTAAATTACGCTTAGAAAATCATTTCATTACTTCGATGTAGTATAACAGGTAGCAAGCTTGTCTCGCTAGATCAATCGTTACTGAATAGTGAGTTCGATTCTCACTGGGTGCCACGCACTTTCGGCCTTGTACTGCATCTAAGCTACGTTTAGAAAATAACTTTAACATATGCAGTTTGTTTTACATTGATTATATACAACTGACTAGACGATCCTATCATTTAGTGCATTTCTTTATAAACAGCGGCTGGCAGAGATTCTACTAATTCCTTCGTCTGTAACTTTCTTGATAATACCCAGGACTCTAAAATATAACAAATATCACAGTTGTTCTGAAGTCCCACGTTTTGCTTTTCAATTTCAAGATATATTTCCTTATTTTCATAATTCTTAAACAGTAATGTTTTTATCTGATAGCCACTGGCATATCTACAAGAAATAAAAACATGTTTACTCTTTTATTATTGTCATTATTTTATTTCATTTGGTTTCTGGTATATATTCATTTCTTTTCGGGTCACAACCGGAGATATAAGGTCAGAAATGGTATCATGACATTTTCCAATGAGCATTCATTAGAAAATACTTCAGATCGAACAGTCTACATAGATAAAATCCTTCGTAAGTCTACAATATTTTGATAAAATCCTTCGTAATTTTTCAATGAGTCAGTACAATTCCGATGGCTCAAAGTATAACTGAAATATTTTGAGATTTCATTATTATTATTATTATTATTATTATTATTATTATTATTATTATTATTATTAATTCCTTTGTATTCATATTTCCTTCCGGATCCCAACCAGAGGCCTAAGGTCAGAAATGACTTCATAACATTTTCCATAGATCATTTATTAATGTGTGAGCTGCGCTTGTGAATACAATATTTTGTATTTCTTTAAGGCATGGGTTACCAGGGATTCATTCAATGAGTTTATCAGAATCTTTTCATATCAAATCGACGGCTCTGGAATTGTTCATGTCCTCATGTGCCACATTTTTAGGATTTCCATTTGAAGGTTCCTGTATTTTGATTGTTTTTTGAGGATCTTCAGATACACATTACAGTCTGCAGGGACTGCCATGTCAATAAGAAGGCACATTCTGTTTTCGGGGTCTGTGAGCACCATGTCTGGGCGATGAGCTTCGATTGTTCTGTCTGTTGTGTATTGTAAAGTCTAATAAAATTGTTACACGTCTTATCAGTAGCTGGGTTTGGGTGGTGTTCATATCAATTTCTTGCAGTTTCCTTTCCACAAAAGTTGCAGAATTTCCAATGCAGGTATCGACCCACTCTATCATGTCTGGTTTTATATTCCGTGGGTTATTATTATTATTATTATTATTTATTTTTATCCTTTTTCCCGAGTCGAGTAGTGCGTCTTGGTGTGTAAATTGACAACAGGTGAAACGTGTTAAAATAATTTCGGTCGACTCTCTTCGGTCCACTACGCATTAATACCTTTGCGAAAGCCATGGCTCAGGTATTGGTAAAATACCAGCCTGTACTGGCCTCTTTAGCCTTGGTTGGCAACCAGCCTAGTAGAAGGACAACTCCTGAATTTAAAGATCGCGACTGCTATTAGGGAGATGTAATACCGTATTATCCAGACTATAACCGGCGACTTTTTTCTCAAAATATGTAGGGTACGGATTATATATGACTTTTGTCTTGAGTGGCCGGGGTTAAGATTAAGAGAACATAGCTTCACAAAGACCGGTCCCAGCGTCGAGCCAGTTATGTCCAGATTGTTGAATTTATAGGAGTCCGGGTTATATACAGGTGCGGACTATAGTGCGAAAAATACGATATTCTAATGTTTAAAAAAAAATATATATTCAATATTATTAATTTTTAGATAATAAGCATTATAACATAGCACAAATAGCTATATTGTGAAAAAAAATAAAGAATTTTCGTATAATATACGCATTTTCTTTTACTTATTTATGGTTATTTTTTTAACTTTTATCAAAAACGATATTCTTTTACATGTAGTTATGGATACTATTATCCATTAATTACTAATTGTTTTAATTAATGACTAATTAATAACGCTCACTTGTTGACATTAATAGCTATCTGCTGATGTGTTAAAATTTTTAGAATAATGCAATAATAAAAATTTAAATTTCATCTCTTTGATAGATGTCGCGATCTGTTAAATTAGTTGTGTGTTGAGGCTCACAATTGCATCCAGGAATAACGTACTTGCTACTGAAGTCCGACCTGTATTACCTACCATATTGTCGTCGTGATCGTCAGCTTTACGGGTAGTATGCAGATTCAAGAAAAAGAAAAACAAAGGATTTTTCTTTCTATGATTTGAACTAAAATAAAAGTTACAACGCTTGCACATTTTAGTGATTTCAGATTTGGAATTGAATTTCACACTAGAAATTTGAGCTTTCAATTTCAAATTCTTGCGTATGAAGAAATATTAAAACTCCCAAGAGGAAAAAATTGCTTAGTAAAACAAACCTGTCATTTTGATAACAGAAGAATTCCCAAGGGGGAAAAGAAAAATAGAAATATCTAACAAGATTTATATTTTTTATATTCTTCCTAAACAGGTAACATGGATGTTGAAATATTACCTTTGAGTTCTGAAGAGACGTGCATGGACAATTATAATTTTTTGCAGAAAAATCAAGCCGGTATATCTTTTTTCAATCCAGACATTTTAATTTTATGAAATATTCAAATAAAAGTCTTTGTCCTAGAATGATCGCAAGAGTGAGAATAAATTTCCTGAATATTTCAAGGTTTACGGCCACATCACGTTGAAACAACGGTTCCAGTATGATCACCAAATTTAAGCAATGTCAAGTCTGGTCGATACCTAGATGGGTAACCGCACTGGAACAGCAGATGCCGTAAGCTTGGATTTTTTCGCTGGGGGTAATGGATAATGGCTCGTGATTGATAATCGGATAGTCGAGTTCCAATTCCATTATGTTCACTTACGTGAAAATACCCTGAGAAAGGTATGAATCCATCACTTCGTCCCCCAGCTATGGATTAATTAGTAAGACCTGTATTGCTAAATCATTAATATTTTCTGGCTTTAAATAACCGGCAAAGGGTTGATAAGCCGTAAAAAAACGAATGAATGAATGAATCAAAATTTCATAAAAGAAGTTGTTTGGTTTAGGATATCCCTAGTGTATTATTATTATTATTATTAGTAGTAGTAGTAGTAATAATAGTTGTAGTAGTCATAGTAGTATTAATATTAATATTATTATAAATTTCATAACCTATCCGACTCTTAGATGCTTCTTTTGTTGGATTATAGTTATAACTCAGCTCCTGTCCACAGCTGAGAGGCTCAATATTTTGTTTAGATCATGAGTAGTTCGCAGTAGAACTAACACTTCACTTGCCGCCCAAAGATATCAAGAATCCTTAAAGAGTTTTGCGAGGCAGAAAGACACCTGGAAACATCAGTGGATAATATTAAAGATCTACATGAAGTAGTCCGTCCGATTACTTTCCAATTTATCACCCGCAAGGACGCGGAGACGCTTTTGGACACTATCGAGGCTGGAAAGGGAAGACTGTGCAGCTCCTGTCAGAATATAACAGCAATATTCCATTTTTCTGGTCTGATCTAGCTTTTGTAACTGAAGAGAATAGCACGGGGAGTCAGGTACTTACTGACGTGGTACAGAGAACCGTTTTTCTGCCTCTTTAGCAATCCATCGTATGCATGAGTTCCATTTGAGGTCAGGGGTTGTGTTTGAGGCCCCAATAGTCGCCGACCCGCCTTTAAACAAGGTCTGTTTGCCAAGTCGCTTTACATGACCAATACATCTAACTTGCTTAGTTTTGTAATATGAACTGTAAATATTCGGTAATCTTTTATGTACCATTCATGGCTCTCCACAACTTCATCCCCTGTGCAGGTTTGTCTTTTTGTTATCTCTTCTAATTTCTGTTCTGCCAAACATTTATACAAGCACATTATTATTATTATTATTATTATTATTATTATTATTCTCTGTGCCGTTTCCTTTCAGGACACCGGTAATCATGGCTCTCCCAAACTTCCTGTCCACTGTAGCTCTTAGTAATATTTGTCCTTTTACCATCTCTTCTAATCCCAGTTCAGTCAACATAAGTTCATTAGATAAATTATTCGTAGCTTTTATCTCTCCTGCTTGCTTTCAGTATATGCATTCATTTGCCCTAAGAATTTCAACTGACACTTTATAATTCAAGTATAACTCTTCTTTTGTTTGGATTTTCATTGACATTCAGTCAATGGTATTCTCAACATCATTCTTTAGAAGCGCATTTCTTTTGTCTCAACATTTCTGTTCACCAGTGACATAATTGTCCTGCATTCATAGCTACATAAGAATATTGATAATACTTAATGTTTCTGTCTATATTTCTCACTATTTACATTATTCAGAATATTGTCCTCATCTTTGTCGCCATATTTATTACAACGTTTCGGCCGTTGTACGCTCCGGCCTTCTTCAGGTGGTTGGAATATCGAACTGAACCCTTTATTTCGCTCACTGGGGTAGACTGTTCTAGTTCTATGTGCCATGTTTAATGGATGTCAGTTATCAGTTATCTCCTGTTACTTCCCCTCTCTAAGTTCTCCACCGGCTTAACCGGGTATTGAACTCACACTCTTTGGATCCTGTCACTGGATTTAACCAATGCCTTTATCCACTGTACCATCGGCACATGTTCAATACCCGGTTAAGGCGGTGGAGAACTTGGAGAGGGGAATTAACAGGAGATAACTGATATCTGACATCTATTAAACATGGCGCGTGGAACTAGTACAGTCTACCCCAGTGAGCGAAATAAAGGGTTCAATTCGACATTCCAACCAGCTGAAGAAGGCCGGAGCGTACAACGGCTGAATCGTTGTAATAAATATGGCGACAAAGATGAGGACAATAGTCTGAATAATGTAAATAGTGTACATAATTTTTCATCATTCTTTTCTTTGTTTCTATCAAATTTTTCTTGTTTCTTAATAGACTGCTAAGTTTTTGGAAGGCATATTTTGCTACTCCAATGAACCTTTAGATTTTCATGTCTTATTTTCCGTACCCTGTTAAACCTTATGAAATCGAATGCAGTAATTAATTTGGGTCCTGATTATCATGTTCGTGTCTGTCTACTTTCTGTTTTGTTTAGTTAAATGTCACACCATATTGGTTATTGATGTGCTAGCAAAGATTATGTGCATTTCAGTTATTAATGTAATTGAATTTCTGTTGGTTAACTGTGTCAGTGTTCAGCTGAAATAAAAAAAGGTCACTTGCTGAAGTCATTATTAAACTTTCGTGGACGCCATATTGCACCGATGACCAGATGACAGGAAGAAATATTTGAATTTAACGTAGCTATGAGGAAGTTATTCATTTGAGAATAAGAATAGAAAAAGAAAGTGAAAGAATAACAGCAAAGAACGAAAGGAAGAAATGTGAATAAAAGAATGAAAAAAAAGAAGTGAAAGAAAATTTTTGAAGGAAAAGTAAGAAAGGAGGTGTAAGGAAGAAAAGTAAAATAAAACACAGAGGAACGGATAGGGGAAATGAAAGAAAGCAGACAAGAATGGAAGGAACAAGATTATGTGAGAAACAGAAAGGGAAAAAAAGACAATAATTTGTAAAGAAAAAAAATAACATAATTATTGGAAAGAATATAAAGACAGTTATATTGGAAATAGGGAAATATAGAAAGATAGAAGAATTGAAAGTAGGTGAAACGCTAAAGAAATAGAATCCAGAAGAGAAAAAAAAATCTTTGAAAATAAAGAAAGAGTAAAAAAAACAAAAAAAAAAAAAAAATCAGGTAAAGAACGGAAGGAAGAGAAATGAAAAGAAAGATGGACGAAAGGAGAACGGAAGAATCCAAGTGAAAACGAAAGCAGACATTTATTTTGTTGCTAAGTCAACGCAAAACTCGGCCGAATCTAATTTGTAATGGGAACAAGACGTAGACAGACATTTTCAAGCAAGGGAGATAAATCGAGGCAAAGTAGAAAGGAAATAAAAGCAATCGTTAACTCATGGCACATTGTGTTTACAAATTAATAATGAAAATATATCGAAAAGGGCGAAAAGAAATCGGTTAACTGCTATTGAGCCACTGAGATATCTTTGCGAATAGGATCGCGAAATTGAGAAGAATGAAAATGGTGGTCGATGTACGAGAAATTAAGAGGTTAAAAACAGCAGAAAATTGCGTCTTTTATTGAAATGCAGTTGATATTTGTTAGACCCAGGGAATTTGGACATGAACTTATATTAACGTGAAGTATCAAGTGATTTGAAAAAAAAAAAAACATCTTTCAGTTAATATCTCGAAAGACCAACATGTTAACATTTGCACGACAGCAGGTGATTTTGTCATATCATTTTGTCTTTCTTTAAACCAGAAGTTATCAACTGAGATTCATATGGACACCTAGGGGTACGGTTCATATAACAGTAATGGGGTCCACACAAAAATTAATAACGATAATATTTTAGTGGTCCATAGAGCAATTTCACTTTGGAATGGTTGTTACAACTGTGAATTGGAATTTCTACAGTAATCTACGCCATATTAAAATACCAAAAAAGAAAAACAACTGTAAAACGAGAAGGAAACGAGATCAAGCGATGTAAGTTAGCGTCCCTTTTACTCTGGCGGATGTTTCTAAAAGTTGAATAAAAACTGACAAGAAGGAATATATATATATATATATATATATATATATATATATATATATATAAAATGGAAAATTATATAAAAATTATAATTTATTATAAGAATTAATTTAATATATCATTGTAAAAAGGGGTGATCTTTGAATATCATAGATTTGATGGGGCCGAATATTAAAAAAAAGTTTTTAAATTTTATTAATTACCCACATATTTCAAAATAGTTTATGATGAGTTATTTTACTTGTGTACATAGAATTTAGTCGTTAAATACAAGTTTATTTTCATTAAGTTAGTTTTCCTTAAAAATAAAGCATCTACATTTACTATTTCTATAATACAATTCGTAAACTTAACTATTAGTTAAAAATAAAATAAACTTTTTTTCATCGAATGGTTCTGGGGGTCCACCAAAAAAATTAAGAGTAAAATTGGTTCCTGGGTAAAAAAGATTTAGAACCAGAATTTACACAATAAATAAAACATGTATTAGCCAAAGAGAGTGACGAAAGGAAATATTTAACGACTTTCCGCGGAATAGCGTTATATTTAATTTTTCAGGGTTAAAATGTCGGCTGTAGTCAAAGAATATTCATTTTGTTTTATATTCTCTAAATAAATTTGATAGAGATAATCCCGTTGAATACGTACAACAGTAAAAGAAGCTTGGAATTTAAGGAATTATTCGTTTATGTGCAGTCTCTCCAGAATGCGGACAATCATAGCGCTCCATAACTTCCTATCTTTTGTATATGTAGTATTATATGCAAATGAGATAGGACAAGCATAAAAGGAAAGCAACTGTTGAAAAATGCAGCATTAAACAGTGAATCCGTTTTTTTTTTTTTTTTATTATCAAGAGTGCGTTGTGTAACAAGTTATTTCTTTATTGGTTTTTACTTGAAACCTTATCGCCGTAAATTGAATATTTATTTGCTTTGTGGTCGTATTTTGTTGTGTTGTATCGTTTTTTTAAAATTTTTCCTGTTTGTGTTGAGGCGTCGACCAAAATGGCTGAGTCTCCCCAGCCAATTGTTACCCAAACGGAGACGCCATCTGCAGGTCCATCGACGTGGAATTCGAATAGGCCAGAAAAAAAAAAGATGCGGCCTATTACTAAAAAATGAAGTGGGGGGGGGTAGCACGAGTACGTCAAGTATAATGAATTACTCTTTATCCCAGAAGATTTTAATGCGGTTACATCAAGGAACATCTCCCTTCTAACGTCCGATATAAAAACCAGAAAATTAATCAGCATAAGTAAGGAAGCCGTTGAAGAAGCAATGACGTGTCTTAAGATAATCCCGAAGATTTTAGCAAAACGCTTAAATGCGATTTGGGACATATTACTAGCTTCAGAACAGGAAGCAAAAGAACTAGTAGTCAGCATTTTGGTTACAAAGACATTACCGTTGCGAATTGAATACATGGGTACCCGTCGGACAAAAGTTACTTTACACGCTGTAACCCATGTATATTAACGAAGACCATGTGAGAGCTTTCTTTGCCTTATATGGTCAGGTAGAGGAGGATGCTCGCATGTTGAGTAAAGCTGGTGTGATCTCAGGCGATTTTGCCGTTCAGGTGATCCTGGACAGGACAAAATTTAATGAAATCCCGGAAATTCTCATGTGAAGGGACAAAAAGATTTTTGCCGTAGTAGAGGGAAGAAGGCCGCACTGTTGGTTGTGTGGCACCGCCAGACACATGGCGAAAATGTGTCCCGATCAAAAACAAATGCCTCAACCAGCGAGATCCAAAGAGATAGAGGCAAAAGACAAGCCTCATGAAATCCCAGACGGTCTCGGAGAATGAAGGGAGGTGACGAAAAAGGGGTCGAATGTTACCGCACCTCTTACCGCAACCCAGAAAGAGGTTCCCCAAAAAAGAAGCATTGACGGAAGCAGTTGGAGGAAGGTAAAACCCAGCAGCAGCAGCAGCAGCCGCTACTGAATCAACAGCGCAAAGAACAGCAGCAGCAGCAAACAGACTTCGAATGGAGACAGAATGCATGCAACCGTTTCGTGCCTCCACACTGAGAAAGGACGAGGGATGAGGAAGGGGAGAAAGAGGAGTAGAATATTACTAAGAAAGAAAAAATGTCTGGCCGAAGTAGAGTGGAAAAATCGTCTGATAAAAAACAGACCAAATCTGTCCCTAATTCACCAGCAAGAACTGACGAGCCAAAGGCCAAAGATAAGGTAAAGAGCCTTTCTGCTCCCCCGTCTAGGGCTCCTACTTCTTCTTCTCTCTCCCCAACCCATCCCCTAAATAGAAAAAAGTCAATCTCCAGTGGGTAGAAGATTTGTATTATGGACAGTGAGGCCCTTGAAAAAGACCTGTCTGCTTAAAGAAAGGCTCTTTTGAGACTCTTGTTTAAGTATTCCTCTGTCGATGGGAAGTCCGTAGAGGGCCCTAGAAACTTTCCACAAGCGCCTTGAGTTCTTACACTGATACGTAAGTCGAGGAGGGGGAATTTAAGAGTGTGGACTACTTGGCTAGTGCTATAAAAGCCTTCCCCAATATCAGGATGGCACAAAAAGGGCACCTGACTTGAAAAAATGTCGCAACTGTGTACTGGGAGGGACAACAGCGGCTCCAACTCTCTTAAGTTAACCATTCCGACAGACGTCGGCGGTATTGTCAAGGACGATCGAATTACGACCGACATCGGAACTGGAAGACTTGGACAATCTGTCGGGTTCTTGACTCCAATAGATTTCTGACCAGTCTGTGTTTAAGGAACTCAGGCTTAAATCATGTTTATCAAACTAGAATGTAAGGGGCTTGAGAGATTGGGGTAAGGCTGCCCGTCTGCTTCGTGATCTTGGGTCCTTTGGTGTAGATATGACCGCGATCCAGGAGACACACTTTGCGACGTCGATGCTAGTGAGCTGTCTAACGACTTTACCGTCTATTCAGCATATGGGTACCGGCAGGCCAGAGGTGTTTCCTTGTTAGTCAAACGTTCCCTGGGTGCGAGGTTAGACCTTGTCCATGTGGGCGCGGGGGGGGGCGGTTGGTTGGTCGTAGCCGATATTGCCTTGAGCAGTGGTTTGTTTCGGGTCGTTGAGGTTTATGCGCCCAACGATAAGGAGGAGCGTGTCGACTTTTTCCGTCAGTTGGGACCGTTCCTGTTTGATTCGACGCGCTTAGTCGTAATGGGGGACTGGAATGCCGTTCTGAACCCCAAGATACACAAAGGTGGGATGCTAGCATGAAGGCATCGGGTGATCGTAGCTTGGTTGATCTGATTGGCAAGCTTGGGCTCGTCGATATATACCGGATCGATCATCCGGGGCGGGAGATATAGACGTGGGCCCTTAAGTGGCCATCTCTCCAGATAGCTGGCAGAATGTTAGTAAGAAGGATCGACCGAGATTTACTAGATTGTCCCACTTTCCACCAGTTAGACTATTCGGATCATAGACTCGTCTGTACCCGGATGGTGTTGTGTTAGGCCTAGAATGGCTGGACACTGGACGTTCAATCTGTCCTTACTGGACAGGCGGAACTTTCAGAAAAAGCCGACTTGATTAATGCAGCGAAAAGAGTGGGGCCGTTATCGGGAGTAGGTGGTGTGAGAGTCTTATGGATACGATTAAGTACTTCACCACTGAATATAGCCAACGACTCCCTCTAGATCAGGCTAAAATGGGGAAGACTAGATGATAGTCTGTCCCGGGCGGTGGCTGGGGGAGGGGATTCCCTAGAGATAGCCGCAGCTAGGGAGTCCCTGAAGCGTGAGGCTAGCAAGCGCTACCAGAGTGAGGTAGTTAGCCGTAGGTTAAACAAGATGTCTAACGAAGCTGTGAGCATGGGCGCAGAATTGCGGAAGAAAGAGATCCGTCAATGTCACGATCGATACATTCGTGAGGTCATTAACACCGAGAGGTGTACTCTGAGGGCGACCAAAGACATGTGCGAGGCGTTTCGGCGGCATTTCGAGAACCGTTTTACCAAGGAGCCTGGTCTCAGTGGCGAAGAGTTTCACAGCTATTTGGCTGACTTTCCTCGGCTTTCGTCGACTGAAGCGGTTAGCTGCGAGGGTGAGATCACAGAGGACGAAGTTTACTTAGCATTGAAGAAGATTGGCAGAGGCAAATCTCCGAGACTTAATAGACTGCCCTACGAAATGTACTTGAGGCTGTCGCAAATCTTTTTCCCGATTTTAACAGTGGTGTTCAACAACTGGTTCCTGCAGGTGTTCATCCCAGACAAGATTTCCAGGGATATGATCACGCTGTTGAAAAAGGGCAAGTGTGTTGGGCGGGATTTATATGATTACAGGCCCATAACTCTGCTAAACACAGAGTTAAAGGTTTTGGCCAACATCCTGATGGAAAGATTGCTGTCAGTTGTAGGAACTGAGTTGTGAAGGGCCAAACAATTCAGAGCAACCTACATCTGATCTGCATGATCAAAAAGTTTGTAGAAGACGACGAGCGAGCCGCTCTGGTGAATTTGGATCAAGCCAAGGCATTTGACAGGGTTAACTAGCAGTACCTGGCTGCTGTCCTCGAAGTGGATCAGCCTTCTGTATCGCTCGCCCATTGCTGTGGTACAAGTGAACGGGAAGCGGTGGAGCGCTTTTGAGCTGTATCGGTCGGTCCGACAGGGTTGTCCTCTGTCACACTTCATTGATGCTTTAGCGTTGGAGCCCCTCCTTCGCCGGCTGAAGGAGAGGGCATTCCGTCCGGACTTAAGATGAGTCGCTGTTTTCCTTGGTAGAGCTCGAGCTAGGGTTTTTGCGTACGCCGATGACTTATCCATTTTCGTGTCATGCCGTCGCGAGATTAAGGTGGTACAGAAAGCACTTGAACGGTACGAGAAGGTGACAGGGGCCAAGATTATCCGTAACAATTTTTCCGGTTTGCGGTTAGGAAGGGGGTCGCGCCTCCAGAACTCTTTGGTTGGACTGATGAATCCGTCCGCATTCTTGGAATGTGGTTCGGGCCCGAACACCAGCTGAAGAAGAATTGGTCAGAAGTACAGGCAAAGGTCGGAGCATCGGTCCGGACTTGGCTCCGAAGGAGGTTGTCCTTGAAGGGTAGGGATGAGGCGTGTGCCACTTACGTTTTGCTCTTCATCCCTTTCCGCTTGGCTGTACTTCTTCTTTACAGGACCCGTATAGACGCGATCGAGCGTTTGTTGATCACCCTTTTGTTGAGTGGTCGCAAACATTGGAACCGTAAAGAAGCCTTTTATCAGTGTACGAGTCATGGGGAGCTGGGATTGCCACACCTGATGAGCCATTGCCATGCCTCAAGGTTAGCTTTTCTACGCCGCGTTTTGACAGAGGGCTCGATTTTGGCGCGGAGTGTTAGGGACGCCTTCCCTAGTCTTACCATTACTTCTCCCATTTCTTGGGGTAAGCGCCGTCGCGGTTGTGGAAGGTTGTCGAGTTTCCTCAGCGAGTGTCGGTCGGCCTTGAAGGTCGTTTCTCGGTCCAGTGACCTTTCTCGTCCTTGGACACTATTGTATCATAAATTAGTGGAGAGGGTCGCGAAGGATCCCCTGTGTGATCGGCTCGACTTGTCGACGAGTTATGTTTTTTGGTCTTGGGCGCTAGCGGCGGATTACCTCAGCAACTCTGAGTTTTCGTTTAGTTGGCGATTGATTCGGAACGTACTACCTCTCAATGACGTACTCCTCAGATGGGGTGAGGCAGATTTGCCAGACTCTCATCGGTGTGACCATGGCTTAGAGGAAATAGCTTCGTACACCTTCTACCATTGTCCTCAGGTGCACCACTTCTGGGATTATGTCGGCAAGTTTACAGTTCGTATTTCTCCCAATCAGCTCGTGTCCATTGATCTCGCATACGCATGCGACAATGTATCGACCCTGTTGTCCGGGGTAAAACAGATGGTGTTTTTTTACGTTGCTAGCCGTAGCTAGAATGGTGGTGTGAACATCGCAAAAGTAGGGAATCTTGCGAGATGAACGTTATTCGTATCAGGATGTGGTTGTTTTCTTTAAGCATCAATTTAAGGTAGAAATCAAATCTAATCGAAATCGTTTCATTTCGACAGATTTCAGCGAAAGGGGGGTGACTGAGGTGAGCCTGGTTCGTGTGAACCGGGCTAGCCTTGATTTTCTCTTTTAAGTCCCCTTAAGTGCAACGGGGCGGTTTCCCCTGGTTAAGTTAGTCACTATTTTGTTTTCCTAGTTAATGTTTTTGTCCCCTGTTTTTTTTATCTCGCTTGATTATGTCTATGGGCAGAAACCAGCGGCCTTATTTTTTTGAAGGGTGGACGGGTCCTACTAATATTTGTTTTGATTTATCTTATTAAAGTGTTATATTTTCTTATTAAAGTGTTATATTTTAGTTTGATCTTTTCCCCTCCCCATCATTTCATGAATCATGAAATTTTTAAATATTTTTGGTTAAAAAAAAAAAAAAGTGAAAAAAATGGACATTTTGGACTCTCATCAAATTTTTATCTCATGGGATGTTTTGTAGGCCCCATGTGAATATGAGGTATTTTGGTGTATGTAGGATCGAGAGATGATGGATAAGTTCATTTGGTGAATTAGTAAATTGTAATGAATGAATGGGTCGAGAATCTGATTGACTCGGATAGCTAAGGAACACCATATTTATCCCCACCGGCCATGTGCCACAATTTCTGTATTTGCAGAAATAAATATCCTCAGTGAGCCCGTTTGCTTAACGTAACGCGGAGAACTGTACTAATACTGCTATTACCGAGAGATATACCCAACGTAACAATGGCGTCGCCGATAGGATCCTTAAATGCGCTGGATGACCCAGAACACGTAGTAACGTGGATAAGAACTTTTGCGGAATTTGTCAGCTTAAAAAGATTACGAGATGACAGATTTAGAAGAAATGACATTTGAAGAAATTATCAAAGTTATAAAAGAAGAACATAAGACCAAAGAAAAAATTGGTCATTGCTGAAAGAACCAAGTTTTTAGAAACAAGACAAGCACTAATTGAGTCCATTAAGCAATACTTACATAGATTAAAAGAACGTCCAAGTATTGCGAATTTGAAAAGTTGGGAGCTCGAGAAATGACTATAAAAGAAGAATTAATCCTTCTCAGAATAATTGGAGGCTTCCAAGAGCAAAACAACAAACAAAAAATACTGGAATGTTTACAGAGTAGTAGTGGAAGCTAGCGTCGAGTTTTTACAACAATTAGAGTTGATTAGAGAATGTAATCAACCAAAAAAAGAATTTGAGACGTACAGTACGAGCATGACCAAATCCATATTTAAATGTAGATATTGTGGAAAAATCACGAGAGAGACAAGTATAAAAATGTCCTGCTTTAGGAAAAGTATGCTTAAATTGCATAAAAAGAGATCATTTTCAGAACATAACATAAGCAAATACGAAAAGAAAATAGAAAGAGTGCAAAGGGTACAAACCCCCTCCGAAGAAAAAGCTGAAATATTTACAATAAATACACAAAAAAGAAGTAGAGAAAAAAATAAGGATAAATGGCCAAATATTTAACTCGCAAGTTGATACAGGCAGTGAAGTCGCGTTGATACCAACGAATTTCTGGATCAAATTAGGACGACCTAAATTAAAAAAAAGCAACATCAATTAAAGCAATTTGATGAAATGACTACAGGAATAATGGGTACATTTGAAGGAAATTTTGAAGCTGATAAGCGTTTTGAAGTAATTTCCATTACAGCTGTAGAATGCGAAAAAGATGATGGATTACTAGGAATTGATGTATTAAAAGTAGATACAGCAAGGTTAACCAATTCCATGGAAGCAGAAGAAAATAGGATTATTGAAAGGCTATAAAGCAAGCATTCCACTACAAGAAAATTATTATCCAAAATATATCGAATGAAGTAGAGTTGCAATTCATATCTTACCTTTGGTAGTTGCCAAATTAAACAAAATGATACAACAAGGCATATTAGAAAGAGTAACTCAAGGAGGTAACAATTGGACGTCACCAATAGTAGCGATAAAGAAACCTGATGGAGATTTAAGAATTTGTGGTGATTACAAGATAGGGGGTAAATCATCATCAATGTTCAGACTCTTTTCCTTTGCCAAATATCGAAACTAACTGAGTTAGCAAAAATGGAATACTTTGAAAAAATGGTTCTCAATGCAACATACAACCAAATAGAAATTGACGAGAAATTCAAGGAAGTTACCACGATACCCCCACCCCCTATAGGCTTACTAAGCAGGACTCGTCTACTGTTTAGGTTTCCGTTTTCGACTTGGAGTCATATTTTTCAGAAAGCAATTGAGAGAGTCTTATTAGGAAAAATAAGAAATATGATAATATACCAAGACGATATATGAGTAGGGACAAAAACTAAATAAGAATTGAAATATATAAGAGCAAATTTTAGTGAGATTGAAGACGGTAGATATGATTGTAAACAAATACAAATATAATTTTGACTGCAAGAAGATATCATATTTGGGATATCAAATATAGAAAGAAGGCGTATCACCCGACGATAGATTAACAAAGAAAATAACAGAAATAGCTCCTCAAACACATAAAAAAGGAATGAGAATCGTTTTTCGGGCTAATAAAGTTTTATATTAAGTACATATCACGATATAGCGATGTAACAGAGCCATTTACAGATTTACGAACAAAACATAATGAATTTAATTGGAGACATAAGCAAACTAGCGCTTTTGAAACACTTAAGAAGATACTGAAAAACAAACCAATAGTAAAAGTTTTGACCCACAAAAAGTGTTAACCACAGATACGAGTGAAAAGGCGATTGCTGCTATTCTATCACAAGAACGACACCCAATCATGTACATATCAAGAAGGTTATGGTCAGCCAAGATTAACTATTCGACAATTTAAAAAGATGAACTAGAGATTGTATGGAAAGGTCACGAAAATTTGTGATAGGAAAAAAATTCTTATTAAAATCGGACCAAAAACCATTGGAATTCATACTTAATCCGAGGAAAGAATTACCAAAAGTAACCTCGTCAAGAATTTTAAGATGGGCCATAAAAATCATGGCATTCGATTTTGAAATAGTGTACGTAAAAGGAACACTATTTCTCGTGTAGATGTTTTTATCAAGATTACAGTTCAAGAATGAAACAGAAAAATGATGAAGACAAAATAATACACTGTGTAGAAACGGACGTTCTTCCTCTAGATAGTCTAAATACAACAGCAAGCAGATATTAAACAGATTACTAGAGAGAATAAAAAATAATATATGGAGCAATTGTTTGATGGCACAGTGACTCTTTAAAGAAACGAAGCACAAACTGGCCAGAGAAAATGGCATAATATTTATTGGGATATAATTGTAGCTCCACAAATACTAAGGAGGGAGATTAAAAGGAGTGCATGATGACGTGCCTTGTGGCATAATATCAACGCAAAAAAGACTAAAGTTACAAGTTTGGCGGCCAGGGTATTCTCAAAAGATGTAGAGGAATGATGCCCAAAATGTGTGGAAATAAAAAACTTCAAGCAAGTAAAATTTCACTCATGTCCCAAAGAAGGAGAGCCATGGGTTAGGGTCTACATGGATCACACACATATATCAAAGATAGGGGATTGTTCTTAATATGAGTGGACTCATATTCAGGATGGCCAGAGGTTGTCAGAGTAAAAGAGAGAAAAAGCCACCAAAATAAAGCAAGTACTAAGAACTATATTCTTAAGGAATGGAGTACCCCAGACAATAGTCATCGACAATGCACCTGAATTTTGTGATGAGAACTTATGTGCATGGTTAAAACAGATTGGATGAATCCCATCCAAGACACCACCGTATCACCCACAATCTAATGGCATTGTAGAAAGAATGGTACAAACGATGAAAATGGGGTTAAAAGCATTCCCGCCACTTAATGGAAACATAGAAGTGTATCTACCTAAAATGCTCTTATGTTACAGGTCCATTCCACTTGCAGGAAGAAAACTGAGCCCTTCCGCGTTAATGGGTAGACAAATCAGAGCCTCCATAACTATGTCCTTTGCAACGAAAAAGAAAGAACAATAAGGCTGATTCAAAAGAAGCAAATTTCCTGATACAAAAAAGAACACAAAACGGCTAAACTGGAAGAAAAGAGGCAAAATATACTAGCACATGCGCGGATCAAATTAGAAGCAGAAATGAACTGGATGACGTGGAAATGGAAGATCAAGAACAAGAAGAGAGAGAAAGTCACAAAAGTGGAACAGAGCAGGAAACAGAAGAAAGTGAGAATGAAAAGAATGACGTCAGTGAAGATGAAGAAAGACCAAGATCACCATTAAAAAGAAGACAAGAAAGACAAGAGCACAGTACGTGAATTATCAGAAATATTAGAGGGAAAAACCAGGGTGTACGACCTCTTCGATTCAGGGAGGTGTAGTATCATATGCAAATGAATTAGGAGAAGTTTAAAAGGAAAGCAACTGGTGAACAAGACAGCATTACTCAGTGAACACCTTTTGCTTACCGTAACGCAGAGAACTGTGCTAAGACTGCTACTACAGAGGGATATACCCAAAATAACAGTATCTCTAAACGATATTTCATTCCTAGCTATCCTTTCTTATCTCTGTTTTGCCATCCACTTACACAAGCCTGTTAGGAATGTTACTCTCCTTAAACATCTGCCCTTTAAGGTGTAGGCAATTTTGGCTCTCCGCAACATCACATCCTTGGTAACAGTAAGCAATGTTTCTCTGCTTTTCATCCATGTCTTACCATCCATACAGACAAGCTCATTACGTAGATTACTCTCTGTTTCATTTCCGTCTGGCCTTCAAATAATTCGTTTTTACGGCTTATCAACACTTGGCATTATTTATGTAAATCCAGAAATTTTTTTTTAGACTGTAAGAATTTTTTTGGTGATAATAATGATTTAGTGAGATAAGTCTTACTAATTAGCCCATAGCTGGGGGAGAAAAGAGGGATTCCTACCGTTCCTAAGCGTATTTGTGCGTAAGTGAATATAACGAACACAACAGAATCAGAACTCGGTTCTCCGATTAATAATTCATCAACCATTATGCATTACAGCAGCAGCACAACAAAGTTTATACCTAGTCACCCATCTAGGTAATGACCTGACTCAACGTTACTTAACTTCGGTGATCGTACGGGAACCGATGTTTCAACGTGGTATAGCCGTAAGCACAGTCCAAGAAGGAAACTTTCGTTTAAGGAATTATTTTTTATGTGCAGTCTCTCAATAATGCGGATGATTATAGCCCGCCACGACTTCCTATCCATTATATATCTAAACAATATTTGTCTACTTATACTTCGCAGTCCCTTTTCTACCATACACTTACACAGTATCTTCAAGCATTTTGATCCTGGCTCGGCACAATTTCCTATCCTTTGTAGCCTAAGAAATGGTTGTTTCCTTATATCCCTCGCAGTTTGCCAACCATTTACACCGTCGGCTGATCATGGTTCTTCACAACATCATTTCCTTTGTAGTTTTAGGAAATATTTGTCTCGTCACTGTTCCTCATAGATACTCTTCTGTCATCCACTTACACCTGTTAGGAATTTTACTCTACTCTTACATTTGCCCTTCGTAGATATCTGTCCTTTCCCAAAGGTATTTGTGCGTAAGTTAATATAACAAACCCGACTGGAATTTTGATTAACAATTCTAAGTAGTTCCCCAAGACACCAGCGCACATCGAAGCTCACAACACCTGCCATTACCAAGTGGTCCCCCTATCTAGGTACTGATTATCCTTGACTTATTGATACAAGGGAACTGATATTACGTTGTAGTTCAGCATTTTTGCTTTGTTTCTAAGGTTATTTCGTGTTTTCTAAAATTCTGCTTGGCGCCTGGAAAAAATCTTTCACTTTTCCAAATTGCGTCCATATTTCTCTTTCATATTTTAAGCCATATTATAAAACTTCCCAGATAGACTTCTTCCTGGGTATGACGATAAACTACATCCGCCGCCTGGGTAAGACGATAAACTACATCCGACAGTAAGGCCTCTGATCAGGAGGTTTTGAGGAGCGTGGAAACACGTCTCAATTACTGGTGTTCCCGGGTTCAGCCTTACCAGAGATGTTAGAACCTGTTAGGGTCACAGTTAACCCCTAAACAGGGGTCAAAACACTATGAAAGTGTAAAAATAGGTTTTAATACCAGAAATACTTTGTAAAAAAAAAACAAACAAACAAAACAAAAAACAAATTATGACCAGCTATACATTTTTGAAAATAATATTACCAGAAATATTGAAGAAAAAAATATTACCAGAAATAGTCTTTTTGTAGGTAAAATATTACCAGAAATAGTCTTTTTGTAGGTAAAATATTACCAGAAATAGGCTTTTTGTAGGTAAAATATTACCAGAAATAGGCTTTTTGTAGGTAAAATATTACCAGAATGTTTTTTGAAGGAGAAGATATTACCAGAAATAGATTTTTGAAAAAAATTATTACCAACAATAAAAATTTTGTCGGCATTAAATAACCCATTGAGATCAATATGCCGTAAACCAAACCAAACCAAACCAAACCAAAACCAAAACCAAAACCAAACCAAACCAAACCAAACCAAACCAAAACAAACCAAACCAAACCAAAACCAAACCAAACCAAACCAAACCAAAAACAAACCAAACCAAACCAGATAGAGCACTTAATTGCTTAATTGATTTTGACGTCACTAATTCATAGTTCGGATCTTAAACTCTTTCCTTATACATTTGTTTTTGCCACTAACAATTTCATTGTGTCCACCAATCATAAATCCTGATAGAATTACTTGTTCTCGCCTTATTGTAATGTTAAAATAAAGACGATGAGAAGATTGTGTCCTCAACTAATGATTTCTGGTTCTCTTAGGATTGCCACACTAGCGCAGGTTTATTTTTCAATTTCTTCAGAAAATCAGTACTGCATTGATTACAAAATCTGAGGTTCAATGTATTGAGACCATAAATTACTTTCATCTCTTTTACCAATTCTTGATTATTTGGTTTGAAATAATCGTCTGTAAACTATGTATAGAAATACGTAATTTCCGCATTATTTTTCGCTTACACATTGATTTCAAAATTTTACTATTTCAAGAATAAATCCAAATAAAGTTGATATTTTTTGTATTAGATATATTGAATGCAAAATATATTCAAACCAGAATTCTAATTATGAATCACCTCATGATATATGCAATTTGTTTAAGTGAAAATTTGGTAAAAATTATAAAATATTACAAAATATGCTAATTATTGAATAAAATCTTCCATAATTTATTAGATCATAATTAATAAAAACAAAAAAAAAAAATAGATCAAAGTATATAACACCATAATACTGCTGGTCACACATTATAAAACAAAATGCTTAAAATTTCATTGTTTATTGAAAATCACACTAAAACTACTGTACTATATAACATATTACACTATAATATACCTAAATTGTTCATTTCCCTTTGAAGTAAATGGATGTTTTATTTGGTGGCACAATGTTTCTGTAATAATGAGTTTATTCCTTGGTTCTTGTTCATTTTGGAAGCTTCAGTAGTTAATCTAACTACTCTTTTCACACCTTCCATTCATTAGAACTTCTTTCATTTCAGTGAAAGCGTAGATTCTAAAACTCCATTGTATGCGAGGTGAATTAAATTTGACCAGTGTCTCGGTTCAGAGTTGAATGTATTTTTTTAAAAATCTTTTCTCTGGTATTTTTGTACTGTAAATTTTTTATGCAACATTCTGTATTTCCGACGACTGTTGACTTGTTTTCTGGATCATGTTTAAGTTATGCATGATTATTGATAATCAAATTTATTATTCCTTTCAATTTTAATATATATATAATATATATATATATATATATATATATATATATATATATATATATATATAAATTTTAAGCCTTATTGTATAATTGATCTATCTATCTATCTATCTATCTATCTATCTATAATATATATATATATAAATTTTAAGCCTTATTGTATAATTGATCTATCTTTCTATCTATCTATCTATCTATCTATCTATCTATTAGGTTGGTGCAGAAATAATGTCGTTTTTTGACGTTAACGTCAAAAAACGACATTATTTTTGCACTTTTTAATATCTATCTATCTATTCTATCATATCTATCTATATATATATATATATATATATATATATATATATATATATATATATATATACAATTTAAGGCTGTACAATTTATCATAAAAGTACTGGTGGATAGGCTACTTTTGTTCATAATCATCATATTAAATCTATTGTTAGCATTCCCTCGAAAAATTCCAGCTGCACATTATGAGAGCAGTCTCTGGTCGCAACTTAAATCTTCCATTGACGTTGCAGTAAGATATAAGTTATTCAGAGGGCCACTCTTAGTTTCCAATTCTGCCTAAGGCAAATCCTGGTTATCATTTTTAAAAATTCCTGACACAATAAATAAATGTAGTAGGGGTTCTTGTAGTTCCATCAATGTAGTTAAAAACATCTCTAAATGGAAGTTCATGAAGTGAACAGACAATAATATGCAACTTTCTTTTATGTTTTTTCTCCAGAGCTAAAACAAGCCCTGCCTAAATATCAGTGTTTGTACTGGTATTGTCCACAAGAACTGCCTTTATGGAATTTACACTGCTGAATTCTTTTAAAACAACAACTACATCTTCTGCAAGAACAATACAAGTTTCACCAATGTTAAGGACAATTTTGTGGTTGAGGTATCTTCATTCTGGTGAAAGTCAAGTGGTGCTATGGTTCTTTGGTTATCTTAAATGTTTTTCGCTGTTTACCTATGTAATCTCTTTGTATTGCAACTAAGCAGTTAGCACAAATTCACATATTTTCATGGTTCCGTATATCCTTCTCATGGCTGGTTACGTTTACGATTGCGTTTTCCCTGTCTATTTTTGATTTATTAATGATAATGTTCTTTTAAGTTAAGGCTTAAACAAAGAAAGCCCATATCTTGTAGGTATAATAAAAAGGCATTAGCAACAAATGCCCCAAGATTGGAAGATACATCACCCTTAATAAGTTCCATAGAATATTTAGACACTAATATTCTTGGCTCAAAACTTATCAAATGTTTCTTTATTTGAAGACATTGGTGGAAAATACTGAAGTAAATGCAACATGTGTAGAATCTTTATTCTCGCTTATCTTTCACTCCCCATGTTTAATATTTCTGGTTCAGTTGTTCATTTTTGATATTTTTGACAGTATCTTTGTCAATAGTTTGTCGGAGTTAACTTCTCCTTTAGTTCGTTAACCCTTTCACCAGGGGTCTCTCTTCCCTGGCTATAAATAGCCGCTGACCCTTCGCCTCTTTCTCTTTTTCCCTCAGGCCTGTGCGCCCACACCTAGAGGTAAATCTCTCCTTTTTCCTCAGGCTTCCAGCCTTACCACCTCAAAAATGTAAACGCTCAGCAGAGATAGCGTTTCCCAAATGCTGGGAACACGCTAAGCACAATACACACACACACAAACGCACATATATAATATTCACACACACACTTTGTCCTTTGTAACCGTTTCCATGTAACTTTTTATTAATATATATATTTGTATACACATATTATCGGTCTTGTGTTTTGTTTGTTTTCTTTGCATTCTTTGGACTTAATTAATAGTCCAACCTTTTCATGTAGTTGGATCGGCTAGCAGGAAAATCTGAACCCCACATGTGTTTCTTCTACGTCTACTCAACAACATCACAGCCACGGTCCTCTACAAGTTCCAAATTGGAAACTGACTTTTGGTCCTGTTTTCTCTCTGAGCTTTTAAATATTCCTTTTTTTCAACTGGAACCTGAAATTGCAAAATGTGTATATGTAAAACAGATCCCGTATACATGATAAATGTGAAGAAAAATATCAAAATATTATTTACCAGAGAAAGGAAGATTATGAGTAAATTGCTATTATTTAATTAATTAAAATTTTGAAAATAAAGACAGGAAGTAGTTCAAATTAAACAAAGAAAAAGATAAACAAGCATAGAATTAACATTGAGTTCTTGTACGGAGGCCAAGTGCAAACATCCTATTTTAATAAAATTTCTAAAGTAAATTTGAAAGAATATATTACTTACTTAAATGGAAATAATTTCTTTCAATGAAATAAACAAATACAACGCTTTAATTAAATGCTAGCCACTTCGAAAATACAAATAGTGTAGACTAAACAAAATGTTTACTCTTTGTTTAAAATAATTAAGTCAATTGTATAAAAATATAAAAGATATAATTATTTTTATAGTGAGTGTTCGAGGACAGATGTTTCTAATGGTGCGAACTTAAATAATATCCACTGAAGAAAGTTCCAGCATGAGATTAATAAATGAAATATACAACTACTCTTGATTAAAATTAAAATGAAGGAATTTTTTTATGGAGTTTTATGATTTGTTTTAGAATTAGTTTATTTCCATTTAAAAATAACAAAGAGTAAATTGTAAATGAGAAAAAAAGGAATCAGTTTTAGTCGACCGCCATAACAAAAATACATATATTATTTAGACATTGTATTTAATCTCCATTTTTGCATTTATAAAGTGAATATTTTTAAATTATTCGTAATTTTGATTTATTTTTCTTTGATTTATTGAGACCGAGATAAATGTGTGATTGTAAAACATTTTTAAATTATATTTACACATTTGTTTTCCAGCAAGGAACGGGATTCTTTTGACAGTGTTAAATCTTACACTGAAGACCGGAATGAAATTCCAACCCTTCAATTTTGAACCTAAACTTAATCCTCATCTCTTTTCCTAAAAAAAAAAAAATGGTATGCCAGTGATATATAGGCTCACAAACAGATATGACTGAAAACAACAACAAAGAGAAGGAAGACTTGAGGAAACGATATATAGCAAAGTTTATTTTTATTAAAGAAAATATATGTACAAACTTAAAATTAGAGTGCATGCCCATGTAGTGAGTGGCGAACTGGAGCTGCAGCTGACCATGGTTGGCTGGAGCAGCGGCTGACGAAGGCGAACTGGAGCTGCAGCTGACCATGGTTGGCTGGAGCTGCGGCTGACGATGGCGAACTGGACGATGGCGAACTGGAGATGCAGCTGACAATGGTTGGCTGGAGCTGCAGCTGACAATGGTTTGCTGGAGCTGCGGCTGACGATGGCTGGCTGGACCTGCAGCTGATGATGGCAGGCTGGATCTGCGGCTGACGATGGCGAACTGGAGCTGCAGCTGATGATGGCTGGCTGGAGCTGCGGCTGACGATGGCGAACTGGAGCTGCAGCTGATGATGGCTGGCTGGAGCTGCGGCTGACGATGGCGAACTGGAGCTGCAGCTGACCATGGTTGGCTGGAGTTGCGTGTGATGATGGCTGGCTGGTGCTGCGGCTAACGATGGCGAACTGGAGCTTAAGCTGATGATGGCTGGCTGGAGCTGAGGCTGACGATGGCGAACTGGAGCTGCAGCTAACCATGGATGGCTGGACCTGCGGCTGACGATGGCTAACTGGAGCTGAAGCTGATGATGGCTGGCTGGAGCTGCGGCGGACGATGGCGAACTGGAGCTGCAGCTGACAATTGTTGGCTGGAGCTGCGGCTGACGATGGCTGGCTGGACCTGCAGCTGATGATGGCGAAATGGAGCTGCAGCTGACTATCCTTGGCTGGAGATGCGTGTGATGATGGCTGGCTGGAGCTGCAGCTGACCATGGTTGGCTGGAGTTGCGTGTGATGATGGCTGGCTGGAGCTGCGGCTGACGATGGCGAACTGGAGCTGAAGCTGATGATGGCTGGCTGGAGCTGAGGCTGACGATGGCGAACTGGAGCTGCAGCTGACCATGGATGGCTGGAGCTGCGGCAGACGATGGCGAACTGGAGCTGCAGCTGACAATGGTTGGCTGGAGCTGCGGCTGACGATGGCTGGCTGGACCTGCAGCTGATGATGGCAGGCTGGATCTGCGGCTGACGATGGCTGGCTGGACCTGCAGCTGATGATGGCCGGCTGGAGCTGCGGCTGACGATGGCTAGCTGGACCTTCAGCTGATGATGGCAGGCTGGATCTGCGGCTGACGATGGCTGGCTGGACCTGCAGCTGATGATGCAGGCTGGATCTGCGGCTGACGATGGCTGGCTGGACCTGCAGCTGATGATGGCTGGCTGGAGCTGCGGCTGACGATGTCGAACTGGAGCTGCAGCTGACGATGGTTGGCTGGAGCTGCAGCTGATGATGTCTGGCTGGAGCTGCGTGTGATTATGGCTGGCTGGAGCTGTGTCTGACGGTGGCAAACTGGAGCTGCAGGTTAATATGGCTGGCTGGAGGTACGTGTGATGATGCCTGGCCGGAGATGCGGCTGACGATGGCGAACTGGAGCTGCAGCTGATGATGGCTGGCTGGAGCTGTGGCTGACGACGGCGAACTGGAGCTGCAGCTGATGATTGCAGGCTGGAGCTGCGTGTGATGATGCCTGGCCGCAGCTGAGCCTGACGATGGCGAACTGGAGCTGCAGCTGATGATGGCTGGCTGGAGCTGAGGTTGATTATGGCGAACTGGAGCTGCAGCTGACGATGGTTGGCTGGAGCTGCGGCTGACGAAGGCTGGAATTATATGTTATTGCTGGACAATTTTTTTTTATAGATGAAGAGGAGTCTTGAAGTGATGGAGATATTGTCCTGTGCAGAATCTTATGATCGAAATATTTGAGCAACAAGGAAATTTTAAGGAAATTGGAAACAAAAAGTCGCTTTTAATATCAGAATGACACAGTGGAAATTTCTGCGACGCATGGTGTGGAAAGAAAGTTTGGAGAATATGGCACGCACGGGGTATATCGAAGGGACAGAGGAAAATAGTGAATAGCATACCAAATGATTGTGTAAATTGATGACAGAATAGGAAATGGGAGGAAAGATAAGGAGACAGACATTATTCACGGATTCAAATATTAGGAAGTTGTGTATAGCCATGATCGCCCACGTTCCGAAGAGATCCTGCAAATAAAATATTATGATGTTACCCAGGACTACACTTCATTCATCATTACCATTTTTGACAATAACCCTCTACCATGACTGACTCTTGAGATTTGTATTAAATGAATTCCAGGGAAGAATTTTGTCTGTTTTTCTGTATTCATCTTTACAAGAGCCAGATTAGAAGAAAAATGAGGTATTGCCGACATATCGGGATGGAGCTACAAGATCTTTAATTTCCAGCCTTGACAGAGTTAAAATTCATTTGAACGGTTTTATGAGGCACATATTCTTCTCCAGTTTGCCGCGTCTTGCGCACAAATATAACAGTGCAAGCCTATCGCTATTCTATTGGTATTTCTGGCAAATCTTCATGCGAGCTCTATTATAATAGAGCCACTAGTTTAGGCCTTTACAAATAGGATGCGCCACGCAGCTTTCACGGAGTCGAATCACTCTCAGTTCCCCTGTATTCCAAGGAATGCAGAAGACAAATATCATCTCTCTTTACAGGACGAATTTACAGACATCATAAACAACCTTGGTAGTTACGTGACAGTCTGTGGTTGACGGCAGTCAGTTGCTGATTAGCCCCCGAGAGAGACAGATTTGGTCGCCAGCGGCTGTTAAGAATAAGTGTGAGAATCATGGAAGATTGTAGTTTAAAGACATTAAAAATCGACCTTGCTAACCGAATGCTCCTCTGGGCCGAATCAGGCTAAATGACAGTTCCGTATAGGATACAGATTCGATTCCTGTCGGAGGACGAATATTTTCTATGAAAATTTCTCGGACATTCAGACCGGTAAATGTTGTTTAATACAGTTTATTATAAAAAGAGCATTTACTTAAATATTTGTATCTATAAAAATAATGTATAAAATCCTATATGTGGTGAAAGGATTTGTTTGATTATTTTTATATATAAATAAAGGATTTGTTTGATTATATATATATATATATATATATATATTATTAAGCATTACGCCCCAAGCAAGGCGTGGAACCACTAGGATGCAGGGGGGTTGAGGAAGATTTGGAGCGAGAGCAGATAGGAGTGATAGAAGAAAGGGTGAGGAGAAGGATAGTGGGTAGATCAAGGTAACTGGAGGTGTCGATTGACATTACATTTGAAGAGTTGGAGATTATAGTTTTCAGGGAAACAGTAATTGGGGAGGGTGTTCCACTGGCGAGAGGTGCGAGGTATGAAGCTATTGGTGTAGAAGAGACGGCTACATTTGAAAGTTTCTACGGTGTAAGGGTGGGAGCGGGATCCCAGCCTCGTGGGGCGCTTGAATTCATGGAGTCTGGGAACCAGTGAAAGCAGCTCATCGGAGCAATTACCATGGAAGTATTTGTAGAAAAGACGCGTCTGTGAGAGAGTGACTGCAGACAAGACGCTAGATCAGGGCCAATTATATTACATATCCGTCTCTGGATCTTGTCAAGAACTCCGAGGTAAGCAGAAGGTGCCCCAGCCCATATATGGCAGCAATACTCCATGCAAGGGCGAATGATTGTTTTGTATCGATTCAGGGGAGAAAAATTTCCTGGCGCGGCACAGAGAGCCAACTTTCCTCGCGGTGGAAGAAGCAATTGACTCAATGTATTTGTTCCATCTCAGGTCAGCAGCCAGCGTGAGACCGAGCAGGCGCAGCGAGTTGCTCTCAGGAAGTTGACTATCAGACATTTTAATGGGGGCAGGGAAGCATCTCTATGACGTTAATGGAGAGTAGTTTAGTTTTTGTGGCGTTAAAGTTGACCAGCCAATTCTTGCCCCAGTTAACAAACCGATTGGAGGTCCATTTCAAGACGCACGGCCAGGTTAGTTTTTGTCGCCGACACTAGATTTTTTTTGAGGCAGGAGTAAATTTTGTATATATATATATATATATATATATATATATATATATATATATATATATATATATATATATATATATATATATATATATATATATATATATATATATATATATCAAATATATATATATATATATATATATATATATATATATATATGTATGTATAATCAAACAATAATTTCCTCCCTAAATGGATATTTAAATATTGGAAAATTTTTTATTAACCAATAAAGTTATGAGTTTAGTGAAATGTAATTTTCTTTTTTTGCTGAAGTCGTTATAAAGCGATCACTTTTCGTTCGCAAAATTAGTTTTTCAGTTAAACTTTGACCAGGGTCAGTTGTTCATTTTTCTAGAAACGGAAATTCTCAAGCCTTAATTAATTACTCAGGTTTTTGCATAATTATACAATATTACAAAAATGTTTCAGCGATATTGACGCTTAAAAAACATACGAACCGAGTCATTTGTCAACAACAGACATTTTAGCTGTATTATCAATAACGCAATTTCGCTTGCTATCTTGGCTACTTCATATTAGCTGCCGATAGTGAGAAAATTACACGCATGTATAAAACAACATAAATACTTGACACAGAGTCTCACATGTAGACGCATTTTGTTTATTCTATATTAAGGTAATTGATTCGGTTGTATCATAAAGTCTATAAACAAAAATATTTTGTGTGAAGTTGTTTTGAAATTATCTTTTTAAGTCATTTATTTAATACTCTATGATCAATATCTATTTAAATATCTAGAGCCGCATTGAAGATTGTTTATTTCATCGTTTTATCCACCCATATTTGTTTACGAATATATAATATATATATATATATATATATATATATATATATATTCAAACAGATTTGGGGATATAAATTAGACATATCATATCGATAAGTTTTCGTTGTGATCCTTTCATGTTCCAGGATTAATATATATATATATATATATATAACTTTCAACACGTCAAAAGACAAGCTATTTATCGTATTATCATCAACAATCACACCCGGGGTTTTCCCCAGTCTCGCTGATCGGCTGCTACTCAATGCGATCCTTTGCTTTCGAACGTCTTCTGAGACTCACGTCCCCTCCAAACAGTAAGGGGAACGCATACGTACGGATCTATAGCCAAATATGCTGGAACAAAGCTGTTGATTTGCTGTAGTGCTCCACAAAGTATTTCCGTCAGCTTTTAATTTTAACGAAAGTCCCATGCAACCAAAAATAGATTCCATTGTGTAACAAAATTTTGAATTTGGTCAGCAAGTGTTTTTCCTTAATTGCTTCTCTCTTGAAACCAAAGAAAATGACTGTTATTTCCTTCAAACTTTGTTTTTGCGGCCTGGACATCAAACAGTGGAATTTGTTAGATGAAAACATGCATGTCGCAGATCAGAGAAAGCGCCACAGGTGTTTTCCAAGATTTTTCAGCCGTCAAGATGGGCTTTTCTTCTGTCACAATATGATCGATCTGTTCGAGGCCATACGAATCACATGTAACCCCAGCGAGTGGCGCCTCTTCATCAACAGCTCAGTCAAAGTCCAATGACGAGTTTTGACGTCGAGACTCAAGCAGAGGAATTTGTTAGATGAAAGCGTGCAAGTCGCAGGTCAAAAAAAGCTTTACCAGAGTTTTTCAGTCTTTTTCGGCCGTCAAGATTGGCTTTTTCTTCTGCCACAATGTGACCGATCTGTTCGAGGCCAAAGGAATCGCCTATAAACCCAATTAGTGGTCTCTCTTCATCGACAGTTCAGCCAGGAAGATTCAAAGCCGTATTGCTTTATGAAGCTTACCTTTTTCAAAATACATGATAGTTTTTATTCTTTTTCAATTCAACATAATTTTCACTTCCAACTACCTCGTATTTAAATAATCTCACACACCTCATTAATCATAACCATTTTTTGGGCATCTGTCAACTTTAATTTCAAATAACCTTGCCTAACGATGATAAATAATTTATACGGGAGTCGCTAGATGGCGTTCGAACCCAAGTTTTAAATACTGATTTTCAAAGCACTTTAAATATTTGTTCGGCATAATCTCCCATCATACCAATTTCCATTATATATAGCTAAGTATATATCTATCACTGTGTAAGAAAATTGTGACTTTATTTTTGTCTTTGGTCAGTATCTATTATTTCCTAATTACGTCTGTCCAGAAAGCAAAGGAAATGATTTTTATTTCCTTTAAACTTTGCTTTTTTGATCTGGACATCGATATTTTGAAACTAAACTATTTCCCCATTACAGTCCAGATAGATTCAGCGCTGTGTTTCTGAAAGAAAACATTCCAGAATTTTCAAGAACTTCTTAGAATTTTCTAAAAGTTTCAAGAATTTCTAGAACGTTCTGACAAAATAGATAGCAGTATGAATATAGGGAACGTTAATGTCAACAGTTCAGTTTGCTTCTCATTGTCCAAGTGCAGTCAAGTCATTGAAGATAGATGCGTTGGTCACAGAAAGCCACACGAGGATGTAAGCATCCGATAGATGCATTTTACTCTGTCTATAAATTGTACTTTTCACTCGTAAGTTCTTTTATTCCTACTTTGCGTGAACAAGAATGTTTACACTGGCCAGTTTTCCCAATGGGAAATATGTATATTTCGGAAATATTATTATCTTGGTCACAAAATTAATGTTTGAAGGAAATATTAGCCATTTTTCACATTTTCTACGTGCAGATAAATAGAAAATAACAGTTGCTCCCCGAGGACAAAAATAGAAAATAACAGTTGCTCCCCAAGGACTAAAATAGAAAATAACATTTGCCCCCAAGGAAAAAAAAAACCATGTTACACAGTGTTATTGCTACCATACCTTTCGAGGCAGATTTATTTCCCGCAGTAGGTTGCCATTCCTTTCTACGGTAGACCAGTTGCCATCTTAGGCTACAGAACCCGGTCTGTCCTGCTATTTACATTTGGCTAGTGGGGAGAAGAGGAGAATTCATACCTTTCCCAAGTGTATTAGCACGTACGTAAATGCAATGTCTTCGACTGGAGATCGAACTCGGGTCTCCGATTCCTCAATCTGAGGCGCTATCCATTACTCCACCGATGAGAAAATTCATCGGGAAAGACCTGCGAATGAATATAGCGTATAACGGTTTGTAAAATGAAGGCATCAAGGAGAAATAAATATTTTTTATTCCGTCTAAGATTGAAAGAATTTCCTATTTAAGAATTTCTTTGAATGTTGTACAATTACGACAGATGATGCTGGAATATTGTGCAAAGACAAGCACAAATAAATGTATTTTTAGTCCATCTATGATTGGAAGAACACGCATTTTCAGAAAGTCAGACAAAAATTTGCTAATGTCAACTACTTCGTCACCGGCAAGTGTTAGCGACAGATTCATTTTACGAGGCTCTAATAAATGCCACAATAAATTAACATCGGTTAAGTTGTCCAAGTTGACAAGAAGTACCTTTTTAAAAAATTATCACACGTTTGGATTATTTTTTTTTAATAAATGCAAATGGAGAGCCAATTTATAAAATTTCAGTTTCGATTATTAAATGATATTCCTATCGCATTTTATAGCTGCAAACACAGACACAGAGACACACACGCAATTATTATATATATATATATATATATATATATATATATATATATATATATATACTCTTGTGCAAATTTATTCAAACAAAATGAATAATCCGTTATTATTTTCTTTTTTTCGTATTTTTCCAATTAAACATGACCAAGTGGACTTGTTAATTCTTCGTATGTCCATTCCACAAAGTCGTTCGTTGCATATTGACCACAGATTCTTGATTGGATTTAAATCATGTGAGTTTCCAAGCCAGCCTCCAGTATTTTGATTTGCTCACTGGGAATGCTTGTCAGTGTGTTTGTGCAACGTTACAATTTTCGTATACTTACTTTGAGTAACGTCCATGGCACACAATGGTCGTATGACAACTAATCAACAGATTAGACAATATTGTTTGGGCGTGATGAAAATCTGGTGCAATCACGGATGACACGATTGCCAAACTGATTTCATCATACACCCCTAAAACAGAGTCATATTAGTGCACACTGCTTCAAATGACCTAGTCTGAGGAAAAAATAGAAATCGATTACACCCTGTACTACTGTACTGTACTGATGCGGCATTCACCCTGGGCGGATTGAGCCGGCTTCTTCCTGTTATGAGAAGAAGATTCTTGGGATAAATTACAGAAGTAGGGTACCCAGGCCTACTCGGATAACGTTCTTGCTTGCCGCGGGATTCCCACAGACGCAGAGACAGGAACGACCAGAAGCCGCCGGTTACCGATGCAGACGCTCCTTGGATTTTCACCAGAGCCCTTGTTAGCCGGCGTGTGTGTCAGACCTGTCCATCCCTTACCTCACAGTCGGTTGTAAACGGTAGTGTCAGAGCTATGCCGCCCGGAACTTCGATTACACCCTGTCACTCCAGTGGATAAGGGTTGGACTTTATGATGTTAAAGGAACCTGAAGCGGTTTTTTTTTCAATTAATTAGCACAACGGTGTATATATTATCGTATGTAGGACGAACCAATCATCGACTTGAAACCCGGATAGGACAAAATGTTTCTGTAAATAAAAGACAGGGTGAATTTTTAATGGCAGGACGCGTTGTATCCATAATTCATTGGTTCGGCCAAAATGGAGTGGGCGCCAAGATATAGTGACGATTCGTTTACTGAATAAATGTGCTGAGATCGAATGCTCAGCATTTCGACATATTTAGTTTTCGTCAGGTTTTTAAATTCCATCCCGGAAGACAGAAAGATCATTCTGGTTCGCTCTATCATTTTTTTTTAGGAGTTACTGCCCCATTTTTTCAATTTTGTATTCACTAGGAACTTTGTTTTACAGCCAACTTTTTTGGCCAGGATATATTTTTTCCTTGTTTTTAGTAATAAATTAGTATTTTAGCCGTGTTTCCTTTTTCTCCTTATATTTTCTGGAAGTGTTAGTTAAAATTCTTTCAATTTAATAACATATTCTTCTAACAAAGTATTGATTGAAAAGGATCCTTAAAGAAGAAGAATTCTCTGCGTTTTAAAATCTATACATCTTATAAATATTTATATAAATATAAAGTGTGTCACTTAACTGATTGACATCACTCAAATAAAAAGACGGATTCCAGAGTTTCGTAGATAAACCATTTGCCAATAAACTTTAAAACTCGTCAAGAGGGTTCAGCAGCTGACTATATATACTGTAGACATTTCTCAGTATATTTCTTTTGCATATCGTTCTTCTTCCTCATATGACCCTCACTTTGATATGTTAAAGCTGTTCAGTAAACAAAATATTAACAAAAGGGTCATTGTGTCGTAAAGAGTTTTTTCTCTCCAGAAGATAGAAAAACATATTTATGTCTTCAATTCGAAAATGTTTAGAATAGTTCTGCCACATCAAATCCGTTACTTTCGCTTATATTTAGAGATCCTTGATACGATCCAAAAAACAATTTGCAATGTTATTTGTCCTGACATGGCTTTTTCAGAGCTTCGGTTTGACCCGTTTTGTTATGTAACAGAGATTAATAAATTTGATTTATCAAATAAATACAGATTGGTAATTCTTCGAATGATTTACGTGAAAATAATAAAACTTTCTGAACTTAAAAATTTACTAGATTGGTTTAAAGATTGGCATTTCTTTTTTAGTTGAAATAACGAAAACAAAGCTAATTTTTTTCATTTCTCTTGATACTTTCACTTGCGGAGTTCTTTCTTGAAGTTGTACTAATAAGGTTTATTTTCCGACTAGTGAAGAGGCTTTAATCCTATTGGTCAAAAAAGTCATCAACAGCAGCTATGACTTCATCATCACTGTGGTACTGGTTCTCGGCTAAGTGTTTTTCCTATTGGGGAATAGATGATAGGTAGATTAAAAAAATTCAACCATTTCAAAAACACAGAGACGCACATCAGAAAATAGAAGAAAAAGAAATTTAATGTTCCGAATAAGATTTTTTTTGTTTTTTTTTTGTTTTATTGTCCTGGAAATATTTGTCGCCATATTTTTTTTTACAACGTTTAAATCGTTCTTCAACATTGGTTGTTTTGGCTATACTGGGGTAATTGATATTGTTGGATTAGATTCCATGTGCCATGTTTAATGGATAACGGACCCAAAGGGGAAGAAAGTTATCTCCATAAATTGAAATCCAAGATTTCATTTTCACCATTATCCCTTAACGCCATAATTGAATGGATACTCCAGTTTTGTCACTGGATCTAACTAACTCCCTTTATTTTTTGTGCCATGTGTCCTCAATTAGGACATCTGGAGTATGAATTTCTGGGTATTATAAACCTAATATCTTCAGCAACTATTTTTTACCAGTTCTGATATTGTGAACGAAATAAAGGGTTCAGTTCGACATTCCAAACATCTGAAGAAGGCCGGAGCGTACAACGGCCGAAACATTGATGAGAACAATAGTCCGAATAATGTAAATAGTGTACATAATACCTCATCTCAGAAATATAGACAGATCCTTTTCGTCAGTTTTTTTTCGGCGATTAGTCTTCCATATCTAAATCAGAAAGTTTTCAAATTTGTTCTCCATTGATAATTGTGGCCCCTTTTGAAAATATAAAAAAAACTCCTTTTGTTAAATAAAAAAAAAAATTTGCAGTTGAAAGACCTAAAACTTTTGTTCTGGAACAAAGATATGAACTCAAAGTCAAATAGGTTAGGAAACGTTAAAAAAAACAAAATTCAAAACAATGCATTATATAAAAATTTACCGTCATTGTGATTAACCAGGTGGGTTTCAGAAGACGTTGCACACACCACGGACAATACTTCGTCATGCCAAGTTTCTTATGCAGTGTATTTTTAATTCTCTCGCATTGTCTATTTGATTTATAGTCAGTCACCTGTCATCCATCACCATGTGGTGAACACGATCAATGTTTTCCTCAGTGGTGGCAGTTAAATCGATTAAAAAACATTGTCTCAGCTTCAGAACACTCTGCCTTCCTTCAACGGCTATTTAACTTTGGCTCCGTTGAAAAAGCTGCGGTGTCGTCCAGTCATGTCGCAACTATCTCAGAATGAATGTTTTTGGGGAATGAACCTATTTTCTTCAGGTAGCATGATGATATTAAATTTTCAAGAGAAGTCATTGTTAGATTGAAGTCTTCTTTGAACAGTCAGGTGTTAGATTACCTGAAAGGATGCAATTGATTTCGTAATAAAACGGGTTGAAATTAATGCATGTAAAATTTATATATATCTAGCGATATACTTTATAGTTTCCAAAACTTGTTAGGTAATAAAAGTCTTCTTTGAACAGTGAGGTTGCAATGCAATGGTGTTATTAATAAGAAGGGTTGAAATTAATGCATGCAAGAATTCACAGCTCTAGCATCAATCCTTCATAGATACTTTTTTAAACACAAAGCACCATTGGACTTAAAAATTTAAAACAAATATTGTTAGCGATGAATAATTCTAACTTGGAGAGAATTTTTTTTTCCCACGTCATGTATGGACGCGTTACACACAACAGTAACTTAACTTGTACAGTGTAGAAAATGTTAGAATATAAAAGATATATATTAAAATTTGTATGGAAATGATATTTCATTAATTTATTTACCACGTTATTTTTTTAAAGGATGAAAGAGATCATCAATAGAAACAAAAACAAACTTGGGAAACGTCAAAAAAAATCATTTAAAAAAAAAAAAAAAGGTTATTTTTGTCTTCTGTAAAAATAGTTAAAATTAGAAATTGCATTTGACTAGCACAATTATATCAAGAAAACACACCAAAATAATAATTTATTTCACATCGATACTTCATTCCATGTTTTAAAATTGGTTAATTTATATACAAGGGATATGTGTAAATGGGATATAAATGAACCGGAAATTAAAACATGGGGAAAAGAAGTTGTAACTAGAAAATGATCATCAATTGGGTTTGAATAACTTATAAAATATGTATAACACGGTGTGACACTATTTAGGGTTGCTAGAAAGAAAGAAAAAAAAAAAAAAAAAAGGCGAGAATTAAATTTAGGTGATAAGAAGCCATCACGAAAAGGACACTAAGCGATGGTTTTTTTCTAACAAAGAAAAGTGGTAAAGATTTTATTTTCATTAGTAGAAGAAAAGTAAGGTTAATTTGATCTGTCGCGTTTGATTTATGACGGCGCACCGAATATGGCAAAAATGAAAGTTTCAGGTTGGTCGAGTGGCCTACGAAACAGAAACTGAGAGAAAAAAAAAAAATAAGCAGGCACTGACCGAAAAAAAAAAATGTCCGTTGGACCACCCGCAGAATACCAGGAAGGAAAGATTAAACCATTAACTATCTACGGAGATATCGTTTGGAAAAGGCACCTGTTTATTGTCAAAGCTGGCCATGATAGCAAAATTATTTTATCGGAACAGATAATTGGCTGCAGCGTGGATATCGCCAGATGACCACCCACTTGATAATTGGCGAAAATCCCGATTGATGAAGTCCAGGTGAAATTCAGGATAAAATTGAGATTAAGAGACCACACTACGGGTCGTATTGGGTTGTTGTCGAGAAGAAAAAGAAAGAAAAGAAAAAAAGAAAAAAAAAAAAAAAAAGGAAGATTTTTTTTTTCTTTGAGCAAGAATTTTTAAACCGAGGCTAGTCTGGCCACACCCACACTGCTGGGCGCCCATTGGCTGAATGGTGGCGTGAGCGTTAGGCGGAGGTAATCATGTGAAGAAGGGGGAGGCCTGTTGACGCCCCCCTGAAGGGATCGGTATGAGATGCCACAATGAGAGAGAGGGGAAACCTGTTGACGACCCCCCCTGAGGGGATTGGGTGAGATACCAATATGAAAAAAGGGAAGAATGGGGAAGAAAAAAGACTTCAAAAAATGGAAATAATAAATTTTCCTGACCGAAAAAAAAAAAAGAAGTGGATTGTGGATTTAGAATTATCAAGGAACCTCAAACCCCGACAAGCCCACCCCGGTTTTGGTCGGCGTCCATATAAGCAGAGTCGCAACAAGCGGCAGTTGAGTTGAGTTCAGCAGTTGGCAGTTGAGCAGTTGCAGTTGCAGTGAGCTGAGAGCTGAGACCCGCCTCGCAGGAACCTGACTGAAAGATTCCACGCAAATCACGACCTCAACTTCTAACCAAGAACAATTTATTTTTGAAGAACGACTTAGACTCACACCACCAAAACAAGTTTTACGAATATCGCCTGAAGATACACCAAGAACCAGTTTCTTAAAGAACAAACAACTTAAGATGTTAAGACTCGCCTAACAAACACAAAGTGTCACTAATCCATATAGCGGGTTGGGAAGAAGACTCAGTCCTGTATTCAGCAACCAGATATAAAATATTGTTATCCTTTTTTAACACATTTGAACTTTTCGAGTTATTACTTAATTTTCTTTTACATATACTTGTGCGGTGTTACCTTTGTCCGGTCTCAGCTTGCATTACGGCCCAGCGACTGATTGATTTCGTCTACCTAAGATCAAATCACAACGTGGGTAGGTTAGACTAGAAATCAAAACAGTTACTTCGGTAACCAGACGCTGGAGGCGAGCTGAGAACGACAAGGATGATACCGAATCTAACCAGATTCCCATCCGAATCAGCAAAAGGTTAGAACGTCACATTTGGTGCCGCGACCAATACCAAGTCACATTGGCCGCCACGGGACAGGAAAGGACGGCGACGGCGCGGAGACAGACGGGGTGACGTCACAATTGGCGCCGGGACCAAGACAGCACGGTGGGCGCGGTCAGGCAGACCACACGATTGGCGAAGCGACACTGGGGGACGTCACACGGCCAGCCCGGCTCGATCTTGGGTCGTTTCTCACGCTAGACAGTACTGTCGTCGATCATCCGATGGTTATCTGTTGATCGCTTCGTTCGTTCATCTGCTCTGTCCACATTGTTTTCGTTGATCACAGTGCAGTTAAGATCGAATTTCCGTTCGTACTTAAGATCTGAATCGAGTTGGCGGAACCGTGCTATAAAAAAGAGGACAATAATGCTTCCGACGGTGAAAACATAAATATCATAACAAATAACGAAGAAGGCCGCTGGGCTAATGTTCAGTGTGTTCCTATAATCGTTGATACAACAAAATTAATCTTCCCTATTCGCCTATCATGACACTCTATCTCTTGATTCTAAAACTTAGACCTGCTTAAACAGTCACACGAGATGTTAGGTGGGCTCGACTTCGACGGCAGGTCACGTGGGTTCAACAGCTTCCTCGCTGTTGCTGATTCTTCTCAGCCTGCAACAGCAGCAGTTCCTTCTGCCCGCTTCAATCGAACATTCGGTTTATATTCACCTGACCTAACTCTCACTAACACTCCAAGCTCATTACTTATTCACCTATTATTTATTTTCTCCAATTCTGGAGTCATGGCATCGGCCTCAGTTTGTATATTCAACATCAACTCCCTCAAGGGATCAGGTGACATTATACTCGGGGACACATGTCGTAATAACATGTCCAGCTGGGTTTTTACATGCTCTAACAAAATTATCACGGATTGGCTAGTCTGACGTACCTTATTAAGAATAGTCATTAATTGGAAATACTGAGGGATGAAAATATTTAACTCCTGTAAGTCAATCGCCATGACCACAGAGATATTGGCCATTTTTTGTCTCAATTTATGCATATTGCTTATTAATTCATGTGTACTTATTCTGCTTTCTTCCATTTCTAATCTTGTCGCATTCACTATCGATATATCGCATACTTTCTTGTGCCACCTGGGATAACATTCTCCGATCCTTTTCCACTCCTTCCAGCTTTTCCCTTATGACTTCAATTTCAACTTCGTTTACTGTTCCGAACAGAACGATTAACGCTTTTCCAACAATGGGGATTACTGTCTTTTTCCCTCTTGTCTGTAACAGTTCGATCCCTTCTAAATAATTTTCCATATCCTTCCATCGATACTCCATTATGGAAATCTCCAGTGTCAGGGAGTACAGTAATCTAAGGTATTGTTCCTCTTTAATATAATTCTCCGCTATCTTCATTCTAGCTGACATCAGCTTAAGTATTTCACTTCCCAATTTATTTTACAGCAATTTGTAGAAGTTCAAATCTGTCTAACCATTTTCATCTTATTATCTCTTCACTTGTTTTCTTGAAAATCGTAGTTTGGTTGTACCTCCAGGTTCCAACCATCACCATCATCATCAGTAGTATCATCCCTTTCATACCAGCCTTCTTCTTTTTTCTTCTTCTGTATATTCTCCTTTAACATCTTTGTATTAATCTTCCTCCTTCTTCTTCACAGTCTTTGTATTAATCTTCTTCTTCTTCTTGTTCTTCGAGAACTCTTATTCTTTTTCGAGTCTTCTTATTCGAGTTTTCTTCTTCTTCGGGTCTTCTTCGTCTAGTAGTCTTCTTCTTCTTCTAGTCTTCTTCTTCAAGCTTTCATCTTCTTTTTTTTCAAGCTTTCTTCTTCTTCTAATCTTCTTCTTCTTCTATTCTTCAAGCTTTTTCTTCTTCTAGTCTTCTTCGAACGTTCTTCTTCTTCAAGTTTTCTTCTTCTTCTTCTTCTTCTTCTTCTTCTTCTTCTTCGTCCCCCCTACGGATATCCTGGTAATTCATCCACCAATATTTCCATCTTGTGTGTTTTAAAACTTTACAGGCTAACATTACATCATCTCGACACAGTATGGGAAACAATCAATTCGGCGGCCCCAAACCACATGTCGACACCCATCCTTCACCCAGCAACGGCGTGGTCCACAACTATTATTAATCCACTTAAACTCGATCTTACCAGTGACACTAAGTTCACATATATCCTACAATCAGCGGACAGAAAAAAAAGCAAGGTCGATATCTCACTCTCATAACATAAATCAAGTTTTTGTAGTGGGTTGATCACTGGGCGTTTCCTTAGCCCTGTCTTCTAGGGGCCTATCTGTTGACAGGGGCTCTGGTGATTTTTTTTCATGGTCCTACACCACTTGGTCTTATATCCAAGCTGGTCGCACCTAGCACAACTTGACTCGTCGAAATTTGGGAGTAGTCCCCACTTTCTTGGACAATCTACTTCCTGATGGCCTCCGGATTTACCGGTCCAGCAGATTAATCAATGTCTGCCAGGTGTGGACGACTAAAACCCCTGCCCTAATGACCAAATCTCTCCTCTTGGGGACCTCTTTTCCTTTCTCCCAATTTCTGGTCGCTCCTCCACCCATCCTACGTCCCTATTCGCTGTGCTTTCTCCTATTCTTCATATTGCCTTTCCGACCTTGAACCCACGCTCCAATATTCATAAAACTTATCGCAGTTTGCCTATTCTTTAATCCACCTGGATCCCCTTTATACACTTGTACCCTCGGTTCTTTCAATAAGCCTCTAAATTCATCCCACACCTTAGGCCCGTTCGCTTCACTTCCATTTATAGAGCGATCGGTCCCATCATCTGGTTCACACTTGCTCAATTTTTAGCTTGCTGTCACACGGGAAAAGAGAAACAACCTGACTAAATCCAGTTACAAAAAGAATTCTATTGGTAAGGTGCAAGATGTGCCAAGACAAAAAAAACGGGAAGCCAAAATGACTCTTATATGATTTGTCCTGTCGTCGTTTTACTTGTCAAAGAAAAAAGTATTCTGGGAGTTTTAGAACCTTATAGTCAAACTGTCTAAAGTCTGTTGGTGCCACCCCGACAATGAAATGACCTTATTTTTCACCTATCACAGTTTTGATCGCTCTATTATTGGTTGATCTACTAATTTTTCTGTTGGCTTCTCCTGGGTCGTGGCCTTAGCCACGTCATTAACTATGACACACAGAGTCTTATCCTGGTCTCTGGTCACCAATTGTAACACGGCCGGCGTTGGTCAACAGATGGTTACTGTGACAGCTTCGTTCATACATCTGCTCTGCCCACATTGTGCTCACAGTGCAGTGAAGACAAAACTTCCTTCAGCTCTTAAGCGCTGAATGGAGTTGGCGGAATCGTGACACCGTGTCTCTTGTTTCTAAAAACTTGGGGCGGGTTAAATACGAGATGTTTGATTAGCGGGAATTCGACGCGGGTCATGTAGGTTCAACTGTTTCCTCACTCCAGCTGATTCGCCTCAGCCTTCTTCAACGGGAACTCCTTCTGCCTGAGCGTTTGGTTTATATTTATCTCACCTAACTCTCACTACCACTCCAAGCTCATTACGTATTCACCAATTAATTATTTCACCAACCCTGGAGTCATGACATCGACCCTAAAACAAAGCGGCCTGGTATCTCAAAACAATAAACTTCGTTCTTACATTCCTCTTACCCCAAAATTATTGTTTATGTAAATAAATTTTTGTGTTTAAATATTTATTCCAATTCGGTAAATAATTTTTCTACTATTTTACATTCCAGCTTTCGTATTCATAACATGAGTGATTCGCCGATCAGTTTATCAGGAAAAGAAAAACAAAACTTTTCTCTTTTTTCCTTTGCTTCATATTTCAATTCCTGTTTCACACTTTAACGTTTTCTTGTTTAACGTTTTTTTTTCAAACATTTCCATTGTTGCAATTTTATACAGGGTTTTCGCATGAACTCTTTTAATCCTAATTTTACACTACCAGTGACACGATAGTATCTCTTTCCTCTCAACCTGTAATCTTTTATAGTGTCACATATGATTGAGATAAGCATTCTTTTTTGGTAGCACGAATTTACGAATTTAAGTGCAGAACTCGGTTGACAGCTAAGTCTCATCCTTTTACAGCTGAAATTTCAAGATGCAACAGTACGATTTATGCTAACAATGTTCTTATATCTTGTGCTTTTCGCTGACAGAACTTTCTTCAGGTTTCTTGCTTTCCACTGAACTTTGAGTTTCAAAAATTTAAATATAATTTCAATCGTTATTTTCTGTCGTATTAATCTCAGGTCTTTTATTTTTCTGTCTCTTTAGTAATGTTTTTATTTTTCTCGTATTCTTTCACACTCAGTAACTCCTTGCATATCTGTGGCTATTTTTGATAAGTTTTGGTTGAATGATTTTTTAATCATATCACCCCATGCAAGGTAATTAAGCCACTAAGACACAAGAGGGGACTGAGTGTGAAAGAACAAGAAAAAAGAGAAACATTAGGGAGAGATAAGAATTAGAGAGTAATCAGGAAGAGAGTCGATAGGAATTGATGTTGCATTTAAATTTCTGAAGATCAATGTTGGTTGGAATACAGGAGTTCCACAAAGCTAGGCATCATTTTTTACAGAAATGACTATATATAACCGTAAGTTCTATGTTAACAGTTTCTTCTCTCGCACTTTTTGTTGGTAGAAATCTCTTCCCTCTTCTTGCTTTACAATGAACTTTGATCGACAAAAATTTAAACGCAATGTTATTAGTAGATTTTTGTCTTCTTAATTCCCCCACTTCTACTGTTCTCTCTTACTAGTTGCGCTGAAAAGATTAAACAGAAGAACTGAATTTCCACCATACATCATTTATATAGCCTTGTGCCAGACTAACCTATTAATGTTAATACATATTTACAGTAAATCATCTGAGCGACCCCTTTTTGATGATGTTGACCTCCAGGAGGGTGACTCGTTGCGTCTTTTCGCGCTAATATTCTCGGCTGACATGAAGTGACTTTGCAGATTCTTATTTTGGATATTATGGTAGACTTATAGATAGGTAAGTTAGATTCTGAAGCAATAATCTTTTCAATTCGCTTGATGATATGCCAGGTGCATATGGCGGGTAGGGAAAAACTATCGAACCGAGTTACGAACATGAAGAGAGCTACCGAGTTCCCAATTTTTTCTCTCTTGTTCTTGTATGTGTCGAATAACACTTCTCCTATTGACGAATTTTATGGACACGTTGCAGCTGCTGGACATATAAATGTGCATTTAGTCTTCGATTACGGTTGAAGAACTCTAAATGAATAATACCCTTTCGATCATACCACATTACCTGTTTTTCCACGGAGCTCAGCTTTTGGGGGTTAGTTGAGGAGGTTTATCCTTATCAATCCGCTGAATATTGTTGTAAGCAACCCATTATTCATCACCTGTTATGATATATCTAGGGACCGGTTAATTAGGATGATACATTCATCATTACAATTGGTTCCCCACAAAAATAGAAATACTTATGACTTAAACTATTAGTATATAAAAAAACAATGTTGGATTAAAAAAAATGAAAACTTGTTTAAAAATTACTATGCTTAGTTTTTGGGCGCGAAAATAATGTTACCACATGAAAATTTGAAATGTTCCAGCGAGGTGTGCATTTCTAAAGTCGTATAATTAAGCTTTGCTTTGCTATTATGGATTATTGAGGCTTAATAGTTTAGTTTGAATGTGGCTTCCTTTATTTAAAAACGGGACACACGCGCTCGATTCTTTATTAATTTTTTCCTTATTAAGAATTTCTATCTCTAGGCAGGTAGACATTAAGTTTTCCGTTTAAAGAAGAGTGTCTATTCATATAATATGCCTAATAAATATAACGCTGGCAGTACTGAGGAAGAAGCTTTGTCCATATCCGCGCGGAATATCTAAAAAATATGTCTAAATAATTTAAACCTGTTCTGAACAAAACTGTTTATTGCTCGGCAAATAAGCCATTGTTCACCCGTTATCCCCAGGCTGCTTTATTACGTAGACCCTATCGTATATAGTTTGTCAATGCCCTCCTCGAAGAACGTGGCTTCAAACAATTGGATGCACAATTGTACTTCGGCAACAATAGCGTCATCTATGTGGAACGGCTTTCTAGTTTAACCTTGTCTGTTGCCGAAACATTGTTTGACGGTGTAAAATATCCTAACCAGATGTAAGATGTAGTTACAATTGGGTGCCCTTATGAAAATGTCTTTATTTAACGAACAATTTCGCTTATTCTGTTCAGTGTTTCAAAGCGTTATGCAGTATGAAGTCTACATATATATTTCATATTCTGACATGTTTTCATCAATTTATGCTCTGATTGCTGAACATTCAATTTTTGCGGGGTCGGGTGAACACGCCGCAGGGATAATCACAATACAAAGAAGGAATATGGAAATCGTATGTCAACTATCTTTACAAAAAGGTACCACCCAAGTCAACAGAAAAGGAGGTAGACAGCTAGAAACATGGTGGTCTGACAATAAGACTGAGTGGACTGGAAGATCATTCAGGGTGCCTCACGCAACTGAGACATATGGGTGTAGCTTGTCAGGTTTTCTGCTGCACGGTTAATTTTGCCCTACAAGAATTGAAACGCAATCTCTTCTTAATTCCTGCTCTTTTTTTATTCTCTCAGTTTAATAATTTTTACCGTATTCTCTCTCACTCAGTAAAACCATGCATCTTAGTGGCTTTATTGCCTTCGGTGTGAAAAAATTAAACCAAATGATACTGAATTTGATTCCAACTGAATATACCATTCATGTAGCCTTGTGTCAGACTAACCTATCAATGTTAATACATATTTATAGCTGATCATCTTAGAGATCCCCCTTTCTGCGTTCCATCAGCATGGCTGATGCTAACCCCCATGAAAGTAACTTATTGTGCTTTCTCGGGCTGATATTCTCGGCTGACGTGAAGTATAATGATAATGTTGAATCCATTGTTAGGTCAGCTGCTAAGAAAGTTGGTTCACTGTGTAGTGCAAGACATATTTTTCTCTCTAGAATCTATCTTACATAGCTATAAGTCTACCATGCGCGCAGGCTTCGAACATTTCTTTCACATAGTCCGGCGCACCTACTGTATATTTAGAGATTCTTGATAAAATCCAAAAAAGAATCAGCAATATTACCGCTTCTGACCTGGCATCTCGGCTTCAGTCTCTTTCCCACTGATGTAATGTTGCTTCCCTCTGCCTTTTCTATAAATACTTTCATAGCAATTGATCGGATGAGTTCTTCGCTATGGTATCTAGACTTTATACTTTTAGGTGCAGTACAAGATTAACAACAAGGTCTCATAAATTCACAGTTGAATTGGTTAGATGTAGCCGTAAGTTCTATGCTAACAGTTTCTTTTCTCGCACTTCTCCCTGGGGGAATTCACTTCCGGTTCCATGTTTTCCAGTTAACTTTGATCTTGATAGCCCCAGAATCCATCTTACATATCTATAAGTAGAGAGATGGAAAAAGTGTCTGACAACGACATAATTCCCAGAGACTCAGAAATTGGCACGTAACCGACATATTTGGGGGTAGCTGGTCAGGTTCTCAGTAACACACCGACCCAACGGCCACACCCAAAGTAATTCCTATTGGATTTCTTATAATCATGCGTTTCATATTTCCCCTACCATTTCGATGGTGATCATCTTTCACCAACCATTTCGATGGTGGTCATCTTTTTATGATGCAAGGATTTTTTTTTCTGATGACATAATATTTTTCTGATGACATAATATCACATGAATGTTAAGAGTCTGTTTTGACCGTTTTAATTTTAGTTCTAAAGTTGGTATCTGTGCTGATGACAAAATACTCCTGGCTTTGAGGATAAGCTACACCCATCAGAAAGAACTCTGATCAGGTGGTTTTAAACCGGGTGGAATCACCTCATAATTACTGTTGTTCCCAGGTCCACCCTGACCCGGAGTGTTACCGTCCCAGATCTGGTCATTAATGAACCCCTCAAACAAAAACAAAACACCATGAAAGTATAATAATGCAGTTTTATGAAGTTACTAGCAATAAATATTTATAATAAAATGACCAACAATAAATAGTTATACTAAAATAATCAGCAGTACATATTTATAGTGAAATAACCAGAAATACATATTTATACTAAACTGACTGACTTTACTAAATGACGAGCAATACATATTTATATTAAAATTACCAACCATACATATTTATAGTAAAAGAACCATCAACACAAATTTATATTTAAATGATCAATAAAACATATTTATATCAAAATTACCAACCATACATATTTATAGTAAAATGACGAGAAATACATATTTATAGCCGGGATTACCAACGATGTATTTAGTAGCGGAATGACGAGCAATACATTTTTCTTGTATTTATCGGTTTGCAATTACATTCAAAATATTAGTTTTTCGGCATTAAATAACCCATAGAGGTGTTGATATGCCGCTAAACAATGTTAGTCAGTCCAACTTGCTGGCACAAACATTTCCTCCGGTCTCGATAATAAGTCTAATCTCCTCGATAAGGTGGAACTGGACAGATGTTCTAAAAAGAAAAATGACTTACTATTTGTTGTTAACTGGGATAACGACTGGCTTTTTAATTTGAATGCCCCCAAAACAAAACTTCACTCTATTAATCACCTGAACGACCCATTTCTGCCTTCCATCACCATGGCTGATGCTAACCTCTATTAGACAGTCACGTTGCACCTTCGCGGTCTCATATTCTCAGTTGATATGAAGTTGTAAAACCTGATTGAATCCATTGTTAGGTCTGCTGTTTAGAAAGTCCGGTCATTGTGTCGTGCGAGAGATTTTTTCTCTCCAGAATCTATCTTGCATATTTATGTCTTCAATTCGACCATGTTTAGAATAGTTCTGCCACATCTGGTCCGTTACTTTCGCTGTATATTTAGAGATCATTGATACGATCCAGGAAGAATTTGCAATGTTATTTGTCCTGACATGGCTTCTCGGCTTCGGTCCTTTCCCCACCGTTGTAACATAGATTCCCTGGGACATTTCTATAAATATTTTCATGGTAATTCTTCGAATGAGCTTTCGTGATTGGCAGCTTGACTTTCTGAATTTAAGCGTAGTACTAGATTGTCGGCAAGGTCTCATCTATTCACAACTGAATTGGCTAGATGCAAGTGAAAGTTCTATGCTAACAGTTTCTTTTCCGGAACTCCTCGCTTTTGGAACTCTCTTCCGGCGACATGCTTTCCAGTCAAGTTTAATCTTCAAAAATGTCAATACAGTGTCAATCCATATCTCCAGTTTTCCTGATTACTCTCCATTTCTCACACTCTGATGTTTCTCTTTATTCTTGTTCTTCCAAATCTAGACAATAAAGCTAAGCAATAAAGCTAGTAAGATGCAGGGAGTTACTGAGTGTGAAAGAATACGTGAAAAAGAAAAATACATTACTAAAGAGCCAGAACAACAAACGAACTGGAAATAAGAAGACAGACAATAACGATTGAAATTATATCGAAACTTTAGAAACTATAGATTCATATAATTGCTGTAATTTTCTAGTTACAACTTTACCCATGTTTTAATTTCCGTTCATTTATGTCGACCTTTACACACATCCCTTGTATAAAGGGTAATTTTTAAAACATGGAATGAAGTATCGATGTGAAATAAATTATTATTTTGGTGTGTTTTCTTGACAGTTGGTGCTAGTCAAATGCAATTTCTAATATGTATCTTTACAGAAGACAAAATAACCTTTTGTTTTTTTTTTAAATGATCGCTACTCACTCCCAAGTTTGTTGTTATGTTTCTATTCTCTTTCCTTAAAAACGTGGTAAAGCTAATGAAATATCATTGGAGTACAGAATTACGATATATCTTTTCTATTCTAACATTTTCTACACTGTACAAGTTAAGTTACTGTTGTGTGTAACGCGTCCATACATGACGTGGGAAAACGTGGCTCTCCACAACTTCCTATTATTCATCGCTCTTTTAACTTTTAAAACCAATGTCAATCATCTTCTATTTTTCTTTAACCCTTTATTTTTATTGTTGTTTCGACTCAATAAAGTTTTTAAAGTTTCTTTCGCTCTCAGTGACCCCTTGCGTCTTAGTGGCTTCATCGTCTTGCTTATCCTTCCAGTCCCTGTTTCATTATCCATTTTCACTAGCTTATTAAGTAGGTTTCTCTCTGTTCCACTTACCTGTGAGTGTTAAATTCTTCATGCCTTTTTCCCCTCATTATGTGTACCAGAAATTTCAAGTAATTTCCTAAAAACCTCCTGATTGCACACATGTTCATTCTATGACATTCCCAGCATGCTTCTGTATAAGAATGTCTCAGTTTGCCACGAGTTATATATTCATCTATGAGGAAACAAGAATTGGTTTCAAATTCGAATGTCAATGTCAACTGACTAAATAGAGAATAAAAAGAAGCGTAAGAAAAAAAATAGCGGCTTCCTTGCAATACAGGTTTGATCCTCTTTTAGATTGACCAAAGATTGAATACAAGTTTTTTTTTTATAATTTGTCATCGGGTGATAAGCCTTCTTTTGATATTTGATATCCTAAATATGATATCTTCTTACAGTAAAAAAATACATTTGTATTTGTTCATAGTCATGCTTGCCTTTTTTAATCTCATTAAAATTTGCTCTGTTTTATATTTTAATTTTTCTTTAGTTCTTGTCCCTACACATATATCATCCTGGTATATTATTATATTTTTTACTTTTCCTAATAAGACTTTTTCAATTGTTTTTTTGAAAAATGTGGCCAAAAGTCTTAACTCCTAGAACGCTATAAAAGGTCATCTTAGTAAGCCTATAGGGGGTGTTTTCATGGTGATTTCCTTGAATTTCTCATCAATTTCTATTTGGTTGTATGCTGCCTTGAGAGGAATTTTTGCAAAGTGTTCTTGTGATTCGCAGTTTCAATATTTGGCAAAAGAAAAGAGTCTGAACATTGATGATGATTTACCCCCTATCTTGTAATCACCACAAATTCTTAAATCTCCATCAGGTTTCTTTATCACTATATTGTTTTCCCAAAAAAACCTCCTTGAGTTACTCTTTTCTAGTATGCCTTGTTGTATCATTTTGTTTAATTTGGCTACCACCAAAAGTAGGATATGAATTGGAACTTTTCATGACTCTATATATTTTGGGTGATAATTTCTTTTAGTCGAATGCTTGCTTTATAACCTTTCAATAATCAATTCAGGTCGGTAAATGTTGTTAATACTGTTTATTATAAACAGTGCATTTACTTAAATATTTGTATCTATAAAAAGAACGTTTAAACATAAAAAATGTCTTAAAATAATTGTCGGACTTTGTCCATTTCATAATGTGTGACGTCATTTGTTTACATTTGGATACGCATCGAGCAGAAAATCGAGAGAAAATCACGGAGAATTGTAGTGTAAAAACAATAAAATCGACCTTGCTAACCGAAACGCCCCTCTGTAGCTAAATCGGTAAAAGCACGTCAAGCTATATGACGGTTCCGTATAGGATACAGGTTCGATTAAGACGTAAGTTTAATGTTCATGCTTAGTAAAAATATTTAAGAATTTAAATTCTAATTTCTTGTGGGTCTCAAACATCTAAACTTTATGTTATGTGGCTCTTACATTAAGGAAGTTCGACCACCCTTGCTAAAGGGCATCCCAATGGAAGACTTGGTTGATTTGCAATTTTATCGGAGTAAACAAATTTCATATTTTGAAGAATTGTAATTATTTGTGTTATGAACACTTCACTAGAAATGTAACTTTTCTGTCACTCACCATTTGATGTCTTTTCTTGAAGCTATACAAGCAAGTAGGTGGTTATGCTGGAACTTTTTCAATGCTGTCTTTTATGTTGTGATTATTTTGAATGTAATTATAACTTTTATACGATTAATATCTCTGAAATTTGCTATTGTCATCTTGAAACTGCTGTCATGTATTGTCGCTTTTAGAATGTAATTAAATCTAAGAAAACATTCTTATTACCTCAGATATTTGGAAAAATATTTTTAAGGAAATTAATTAATTTTTCTTTTTTTTTTCGCCTTTGTTTAATTTTTTCCTGTGGCGGTTAATTTCTTTCTTTCTTTCTTTTTTCTTTCTTTCTTTTCTCTCGTCCTAACTCATTTTCCCTTTTCTTCTTTCAGCATCTCATCCTCTTCTATCTATCTATCTATCTATCTATCTATCTTATTGCTACTGCTTGTTTCCATCTAGTAGTCGTAATAAAACATGTCTTATGTTGCAAGAATTTCTTAGATTATTATTATTAAATTCGGCTCTCGTCTTTCTTTGTTTCTTATTTTCTCCCATTTTCTCTTTCTTTCTTTCTTTCTTTCTTTCTTTCTTTCTCCTATTTTCTCTCTCTTTGTTCCACTCTCTCATTTTGCTCTTTCTTTCTTTCTTTCTTTCTTTCTTTCTTTCTTTCTTTCTTTCTTTCTTTCTTTCTTTCTTTCTCAATGAAATATACTATCTAAATACACGTGGTCAAACATCGCATGGTATTCTTTCAGATAAGCAATATGGCTTTCGCTTCTCTATGTCTCTTGCTGATGTATTAACAATTATTTCTGAATGAGTCGATCAAGCTTCATATAAGGACATCTCGAAAGCATTTGACAGGAGTTCGCATACAGGTCTTCACAAGTTGAACGATTATTGTATTTCCAGACACATTTTTGAACTAATTCAGCCTTTTCTTATCAAATCGAGAAATGAAAGTTGTCCAGAATGGCCACTCTTCTAGATCTTTCTGTATTAATGCCGGTGTCTTTCAGGGATCTGTCCTTGAATCTATGTTGTTCTTAATTTTTATCAATGACCTTCCTGATGGCATCAGTTCTCAACTAAGTATCTATCCTGATGATATAATTATTTACTCCTGTCTTTATAGTAATTCTGACAATTGATCTCAAAAATGGCCTACAACCTGCCGTTAACTGGAAGAAGGAATGGCTTTCTAATTTTAACGCCTTTAAAACGTAACTGCTATCTATCGATTATATGGCTGATGCTAACCTCCAGGAGAATGACTTATTATGCCTTGTCGGGTTAATATTTTCCGTGGAAAATAACCATGAAGACGATAATTGTTTTCTATCTTAATTTAGATAGTGTTCATTTTTGTACTTATTGAATCATCTGCTAGGTCTGATTCTGATATGAGATTGTCTATCATTCACTGCCATATAGGAGGACCGATATTCCATAACAGTTCCGGACTCTTTTCTTAGTTATCATTGAAATCTTCCTATTTCTTAATACTTTGCTTAGTTGTTGGAAAGCATCTTTCTCTAGCCTAATGTACTTTCGGATTTCATTATCACACGTTGCCTCCTCTGTTAAAACATTTTCAAGACGTTTCAGTTTTTGTAGTTGATTGATTTTGGTATCTCGAATTTGTCATTTGAATGTCGGGCTGTTCTTTTCGCTGGCAACCATATATTGTGTCTTCTTGCAGTTGATGTTTAGTCCTTTCTTCTCGCTTTCCTTCACTACTCTCTATAGGAGTTCTTGCAGTTTACTTTCTGTTACACCCGACGTTAATGTGGACTTTTTTAAATCATCAGATTTTTAAAGAACACTAGCTTGTAACCAGTTCCGGATTTATTTAAAGGTTTAGCAGGCTAAAACCTAAGGTTTCAAAATCTAGGAGCCCTCCCACTAGGGTATATAATATTTTTGACACTGTCATAGGCCTTTCTTACACATGCTGCTATAAGTCATTGTAGATTCTAAATAACCTTTCGGTAATTTTAAACACAAATCATAATCCTTGGCTTTACTGAAATTGTTTAATTTAATATTCTTCCATTTTCCTCTACTCGTGAGAATGAAGGATTTGAAGGGGCCTTACAGGTGGAATGGCCTAGGCTCTCTCTTCCTCTAAAACCGGCCCTTGATGGAACCACCAGAATCTTGCTTACGACACTGGCAGCAAAAGGTTGTTTATAAGGCTGAGACCGTCGAATGTAAAAAAAAAAAAAAACAAAACAATAAAAAAAACCCCCAAAAAACCATAACTTTCTACCCAACGAAACGCATTGGTGTGGCTTCGAACGTGTCCTTATATGGAGTGGGAGGATCACATGTCGTTACAGTGAACTATTTTAAATTTTTGAACTTTGAAACGAAGACCAAATGCTACAAGTCTTTAAGTTTATGATATCCTGCTTGGCCTTGAATTTGTAATTTAACACTGAATCAAGTCAACAGTTCTACCGAAACAAACGTCTGTGACTTCCGTTGAGTAATCACGTACATAAGTTTAGACTTTTAACTGCATTAAACTTTACGCTGGATACTTGCTAAACTTTATGGATATCGTAGGGAGAGTCAGCTTGAACAATATTTACCATTTTGGGTAGTTCGAAGTATATCTTTTAAACATTTGGGGATCAATTTTAATAGTGCTTTAATTTGGCGTTAACACACACACACACACACACACACACACACACACACAAAACATATATATATATATATATATATATATATATATATTGATGAAAGGATATTTTAGAAATCCATGGTAATAATTTATTTCGTGAAATCAATAATATCTCGTCTCTTCAGACCAAACAATTGTACAACAATTTTGTAAAATTGTTTGGTCTTAAGAGACGAGATCTGATTGATCTGCGAAAAAAATTATCACCATGGATTTCTAAAGTATCCGCTTGAATCATTATTATATTTGATCAATAACATTGAGATTCTCTTTGAAATTATCATTACTAATTATCAAATATTACACACACACACACACACACACGTATATATATATATATATATAACTTATATATATATATATATATATATATAGAGAATATATATATATAATCATATTTGTTCTACATTCTGTATTGAGTACTCTTTTAAGAATAGTATTTGTTGGTTATTGAACGTATATATAGAATATATTTTTTATTTTGTATATATATATATATATATATATATATATATATATATATATATATATATATATATATATATATATATATATACAACGGCCGAAAAGTTGTGAATGGGAGAATTAAGATGAGGACAGCCTCATCAAACTGTACAATTTTTGTGGTGGCTTATGTTCCGCCATATTATACTCTTTGCTTGGGATATATTATAAGGCGCGACATATTGATCAATGTATATACTGAATACCAGTATTCTGTTGATGCCACTCGACCACATCCAGATATCACGTGGTGAATTGATTTCGGAGATTGCTGTTATTATTATCTTTAATGCATTAATGTATTAATTTAATCTCGAAGAAGACATTTTCATGTATTTTAATGTTTTCAGCATTTAATTTCTTACGCTTGCGCATTTAAGTATATTACGATTTTTTAAAATAGTTTTTTTTAAGTATCTTTTTATGTACCATTCGATCTTTTTTAAGTAAATTTTTAAGTACTTTTTGATAATTTAAGTAACTCTTTTAAGTACCTTTCGATCTTTTAAGTACCTTTCTTAAATATCTTTTAATGTTTTTAAAAGTACTTTTTTAATTATCTGTCGATCTTCTCTAAGTACCTTTTAGTTAAGTACCTTTTGATCATTTTAAGTACCTTTTTAAGTACTATTCTTAAGTATCTTTCGATCTTTTTAATTACCTATTTTAAGTACCTTTCGATAGTAACTTCGATCTTTTTTTTAAAGAAATCAAGAATTAAAAACACTTAATTCAACCTATCTATTTTTTATTTATTTTTATTGAAGTTTTTGAACTAAATTTCTACTTTTCTTCATCTTGTACAGATTTTTAAATATTAAATTCATTTCCAGAATCGTTAACTGGAAAAGATGTCTTATTAAAGCGAATATCAAGTGCCAATGGCCATATGACAAAATCCTATCAACGTAATGTGTTTAATAATTCAGTGTTTCTGCGGTGGCAACCCGAACATTCATTGATAATATTTTTCTTTTTTTTTTAAATTTTGTGCTAAGGGGAAAATGTAAATGTGCTTGAAGATCTGAATGAACGAATAAAAAAAGTAAATAACCAAGAAAACGATAATTGTTTTCTATCTTAATTTAGATAGTGTTCATTTTTGTACTTATTAATTCTCGTCTTATGAACTTTGTTTTACGAATTATTAATTCTATTTCTGTGTTTGTTTTTTTCTTGGACGAGCGTCAGGTGGTCTGGACAGTCTCCTAACGTGCAAGTGGTCGCTGTTTACGAGGAACACAACATTGCTTTACCTCCTCTTTTTTAAATAATCGTTCACCCAACGTAATACCCCAAAGCCCACTCAAAGTAGATCTTTAATGACTGACGCTGTTGTATGGTAGCTTAGATGTGGCACAAGGCTGAAATTGTATAGCTCCCAGTACGAATGGAAATCACGATTCAGTCGTAATTGATATAGCGAGACAAGCTCACTGACTATTAAACTATATCAAAGTGCCCATAAATTATTTTCTAAGCGTAGCTTAGATATCACACAAGATTGAAAGTGTTACGCACCCAGTAAGGATGGAACTAGCTATTCACTGGTAATTGGTCTAGCGAGACAATTGCACCACATTGAAGGGTGCATAAACTATTTTCTGAGCGTAACTTAGATATGGCAGAAAGGTGAATGTGTGACGCACCAAGTGAAGATCTAACACAATAGGCAGTCGTAACCGATCTAGCGAGACAAGTTTGTTAACCATTACACCACCTCGACGTGCCCATAAATGATTTCATAACCGGAACTTAGATGTGGCATAAGGTCGAAAACGTGGAGCACCCAATGAGGCTGGAACACACTACTCAGTTGTATATGATCTAGCGAGACACGCTTGTTAAGCATTACACTACGTCGAAGTCCCTAAAATGATTTTCTAAGTTTAACTTAGTTGTGGCACAAGGCCGAAAGTGTGGAGCATCAAGGTATAAGCGTAAGAGGATGGAGTAAGAAGGGGAGTTTATGTCGATATGTGGGAAAAGATAACGCCCAACCCTTGATGTGAAGAGGTTAAGATTGTAGCGATCGGGGTAGTAACCTCTTGGGGGGTATGTTCCAGAAAGTAGCGTTGCTTATACAGAAACTGTCTAAATAAGTAAACAGAAATGAAAGTAAATTGAATAAATTTTGACAAATAGTAAAGAAATAGAAATGAATAAAATGAAATGATCTTCCGGTTCACAATCTTCCCAGTTTTTTTTAACACGACTAGAGGTTTATTCATTGTTTCCTGTTTAGGATTTTTGCTATCATTTAAACCCAGGCAAGGGAATAAAGCCACTGAGACACAATGGATAACTAAGTGTGAATGTAATATTAAGAATCGAGAACAATAAAAGAGTCTTCTCTTTCACTTAGTGACAATATCGCCTTGCGTGGGTTGGGGTGAATTGTTTAAAAATAAACAGTTTAAATAAAAATAAATAGAGAAAAATCAATAAAAAATAAACAAAAGGATAAAAAAAAAAAAAAAAAACGAATGAATAAAAGCAAGTAAATAATAGTAAGCATTCGTTTAATTCAGTCCTTTGGCGGTGATAGAGGAGTGACCTCCCCTGGACGAATGCCTGGCTGATTAAATATGAAGGCCGTGGGCTGATCAAACTACATGCCGCCCCCGTCTCAGCCATACCGACAAGATTTAAAGGAATACAGGGGAATACATTTGGAGGCGGCTTGTCTGCAAGAGTTGCCGGCAAGTTGTCACTAGTGACAGTCAACCGCCATCGGGGCTCCACTACAAGTTTTCTGATTGGATTTATTTCCATAGTCTTTTTCCGAAATAAGGATAATAAATCGTTTAAAATAAAACTGAAAAAAGTTAAAAAAAATATCTGAAAATATCAAACAAACGACGTACAAAAAATCAAAAGAAGGTACGAAAAACGAATGAATAAAAACAGTTAAATAAAAAATGATAAATAGTTTGAAATAAAAAAACAGATCATACGACAATAAACAATTAATAAAACCAACTAATAAAAAAAAATAATTAGTATAAAATTAAATCAAAATAAACAAAAATGAATGAAAAAATGATTACAAAGATAAATTTAATAAATAAAAATCCTCCTCCTCTTCCCCATCATCATCTTCATCATCATCATCATCATCAGTAGAATCTGATAACCTCCTTCAGGATCATCTGTGGGTTGTGGCTCTCAAGAGTTCTGGCATTATCATGCCCGTTCGCACTTAGTTGTTGTCTGACCGACTCTTGCGTTTCCATCCCCGCCTGCGACCCCTTTCAGCAGTGACTTGCGTGATGGTCATGCAGGGGCATGCCGTGTGACGTAGCCAAACCATATCATCTTCCGGCGCTTACTAGCAGTGAGGGGAGATTCCTGTCAGCCGACGAGTTTGTTCCGTATATGGTCGTTGGTTTTGTGCTCTCAGTAGGAGACACGGAAGAGCATTCTGTGAGATTTATTCTCAAACGCCGGGATCCTTTTTCATCTCTCAGCTAGTAGTGTCCAAATTTCACACCCGGTAGAGGAGGATTGGTACGACCCAAGATTTGTAGAAGCTGACTGAACAGGAAACTGATATCGCTCTCTTACATATCCTTTCTAGTCTGGCCATCGCTGCTGTCGTTGTGGCGACCCGTGTGCTCATTTCTGTGCTACCGCTGACATCTTTTGATTGAGTTGTTTCCAAGTATTTGAAGCTGGAAACTTCCAACACTCACTCGTTCGGTTTCCATGTTCGATTTTTCTCCGTTGAGTTCCATTTCATATGCGCCGACAGGCTTTGGTTAGGTTCAAAGAATTCAAATAAAAATTCGGAAGAATAAAATTTAATGAATAGACAAATTGTAAAATAAACAAACTAATATATTAATGCAAATAAATTCAATAATCAAAATAAATGATTTTTCTTTTTTTTTAGCGGCATATCAACATCCTTATGGGTCATTTAATGTTGAAATTTAATTTTTTGGGGAGCATTAGTAATTTCTTTTACAAAAATGTATTGCTGGTAGTTTATTTTACTATGAAAATGTATTATTGGTATTTTTACTATAAAAATGTATTTTTATACTTTCATAGTGTTTTGACCCCAGTTTTAGGGTTAACTAGGGAATTGACACAATTGTAGGAAGAGATGTGTATAAGGATTAATCTTTCACTTGAAGAGGTCAAGATTCCAATGAAGATCTGTTCCACAAATGGATTGATTCGATTTTTTACGGCTTATCAACCATTTGCGGGTTATTTAAAGCCAGAAAATATTTTTAGATTTGAAGAATATTTTCTGGAGACAATAATGATTTAGTGATACAAATTTTACTAATTAACCCATAGCTGGGGGAAGAAGAGGTGAATTCATACCTTTACCAATAGTATTTGCGCGTAAGTGAATATAACGAACCCAACTGGAATTGGAACTCGGCTCTGTTCCAAGGCATTATCTAATACACCACCGCACATCCAAACTTACACTACCCACTATTCCCAAGCAGTCACCCATTTAGGTAGTGACCAAACTTGACGTTGCTTAACTTCGCTGATCCTAATCCTGTTCTGTGAAGTATCAGTTTTGGAGAAAAAGGTGTCTAAGTGCAACTTCCTCTTTACAATTGGAATACGGCGGAAAGGAGAGTGATGCCATTCCCTAAAAGGAGCGAAGTGTGTCCTTGCTGAAAAGGTCTGAAATGGTGGAACTAAAGAGGTCGTCTTAACTTTTGTTCCGGAAATAGTGACAGGTTTGTAATGTTGCGTCTGTGGAAGAAGCTGTGTGACTTTAATCATTTTTGGAAAGTCAGGGTCAGCTAGATTTATAGCATTCAATAATTTTTTGGTTCAATTTGACTCTTATATAAAGATAAAACAGATCAAGTGTTAGTTAATTTCTGACCATATAAGATGACATGATCATTTTTCTATTATCTTTATAAATGGATCGGAGATATGAGTTCCATTTGAAGTTAGTAGAGAACTTGATACCAAATAGACGTTGGAAGCAAAGTTGCCGTGCGTGATACGGCAATCTTTCGATATATGACTGACGAGGCACAATTTTTCCTGCACTAGGTTGGTATTTCTTCCTGCAGTAGACCAGTTGCCATCCAAGGCTATAAAACCGGTCTGTTCTTATATTTACCCACAGCGGTGGGGAGGGGAGAAGAAGAGGGTTCATACCTTTTCCAGGGCTATTAGTACGTAAGTAATGGATCTGACTGGAATTAGAACTCGATTCTCCGATTCCACAATCCGTGCCGCTATCAATTACTCCATTTATGCCATAATAAAAGTTATCTTATGGATAGAAGAAAACTTGTAACCGAATATCATTTTTTATATTAATTGATGTGATTTTTTACGGCTTATCAACTTCTTTCAGGTTATTTAAAGTAAAAGAATCTTTTTAGATTGTAAGAATTTATTTTGAGATAATAATAATAATAATAATAATAATAATAATAATAATAATAATAATAATATCACGGATACATCTCCTACTAATTCACCCATAGCTGAGGGAGATAGAAAGATGTATTTATAACTTTACCAAGTGTATTTTACCCACCGACTGGAATTGAAACTCGGCTCTTTGACTCTCAATTCGTTATCCATTACACCCGCCGCACATCAAGAGTTACAGCACCTGATATTACCAATCGTTCACCCATCTACGTACTGACTAGGCTCAACGTTTCTTAACGTCGATGATCATACAAGAACCGATGTTTCAACGTGATATGGCCGTAAGACAGATCTTAAAAGCGATGAACAAGGATAACTGATAATAAAATCAACTGTGCTTGTATCTTTTCTGCTATCAGTCCAACTGCGCAGAGAGATGCCAGCATCATCTGACAAATAAATCTTTACACAGGAATGAATATTTATGTTGTATATCAATAAAGCATGAAGTGGCTAATAATATTTAGATACAGTATTTATATCTAAATTCACCGCTAAATTTATCATTTCTCGCTTTGAATTCCACATCAAAGAAATTGTACCGTCGCAGTGCAGAAAACTAAGCAGAGAGTGTATTTCCGTGATGTATTTTAAAAATAGTTCTTTTCTTTGAAATAAACATTAAAGCCAATTGTAACAAAGGAATATAACAGCTGGGTAACATTAAGCATTCAGTATCCCGATTGGCTCGTTTACGTACACGTGATCCTACTTGGCTGCTTGCCACTAAGTACATATATTTGCCAACATTCAACCGAATGGGTCGTGGCTTATTTAACAAAGCACCAATTTATTTAACCTTAGATGTTTATTGCGACTTACTCGAGATTTCCATTGGGAATCTAGAAAAGAGACACAGGAAACATTCAGATCTAGAAACAAAAAAAATATATCTGCCTTTATTTATGGAGTAAAGCTCTGTGGGAAAATCATTTTCTTTGCTTCGTTTTTAATTGATTTTTATTTACATTTTTAGCGATTTATTTCAATGGATCATTCGATTTTTGAAATATTTTTTGTCATCCTCAGCCACTCGAGAAAAAAATATTTTCAAAGTTCTGCATGCCTATATGCATATATGCATATATGACAATGCCAACAGATATTTTTATAGATATGAATCAGAAAGGCATAGTTTTATATATATATATATATATATATATATATATATATATATATATATATATATATATATATATATATATATATATATATATATATGCTCACAACTGTATATATATATAATATATATATATATATATATATATATATATATATATATATATATATATATATATATATCGGAGAGCCAAGTTTGAATTCCAGTCGAATCCATTACATTCAGTTACGTGCTAATACCCTTGGGAAAGTTATTAATCCTCTTCTCACTCTAGCTATGGGTAAATAGCAGGAAAAACTGGGGTTCTATAGCCTTGAATGGCAACTGGTCTAGCATAAGGACAACTCTGAATTTAAAACCTGTGGAGGGTCATTTGGGAACCTTGTGGCATGTAGTGCACCAGGTCTCTGTATTCGGCCCTTTAAAAAGTCTGGTTGGATCTGCACAAAGCCTTCACCACTCTAATCAAATCATATGTGCTAGTGTCTGGGCTGTCGGTTCATAGAAACTGAGCTGCTATTCGTGGAATACAACTGGAGAGTTCACTATCTATCTATCTATCTATCTATCTATTTATCTATCTATCTATATTTAAATATATTTTTGTAGGTACAAAATTTAATGATCGAAATAAAAGTATAAAACTTAATATTACGAGACATATAAAAAAAAACAAAAAAAACGGGTGAAGCAACCGGTTTCGCTCCCGCTCTTCAGGCTTCAACGGGAGATTTAAAATTGACACAGAAAAATGTTCAATAAAAGGAATTGTTTTTTTAATATGTCTCGTAATATTAAGTTTTATACTTTTATTTCGTTCATATATATATATATATATATATATATATATATATATATATATATATATATATGGTGACCTCTCTCGTCGTATTCGGTGTAAGAGGTTTACTAGGGGCCGACAGCCAGACACCAGCATATATAAACATAAGTGATTGTTGATAGCAGTTTGGTGAAGAATTGTGAAGGTGACGGTTCGACCAAATTTTTTTTTTTAAATTGACAGCAACGGTTAAGGGCTTTAGGCACATCACTTCCAAGCCTCCTAAGAGTGATCAGTGAGGGAGGAAAGGTGGGAATAGGACAGAGTAAGACAATGGAGGGATACGTTTAGACGATGGCTGTAGTAATAATTGGAAACGATTTTGGTAACTTTAAAACAAAGCCGGAACTGAATTCCGCATATTTAGGCTGGAGTTATTGCTACTCGTTTTGTAATCAATGAATGGCTTTTGTAAATTACTAAATTAAGAGGTAGAGATTTTTCTTGCTATGTTGAATACGTAAGTTATTTGTTTTTTTTTTTTACATTAGTTTTAGTTCAGAATTTTAGATATAAGTAGAAAGGTATATAAAAGTATGGGATGTTAATATAAATTTTATAAGCAAATTTTGACCTATTGTCGGACTGTATAATTTGTAGAATAAGTATGGATGTAAATCAATTTATCCGATACTATATATATATATATATATATATATATATATATATATATATATATATATATATATATATATATATATTTTGGATTGATATGATATTTATATACACATTTTTCACATACATTGAGAGCTTTCTAATAATACATAGTATATATATATATAAATAATTATATATATATATTTATTTATATTTATATACACACTTTTCACACACACACTTTTCACACACACACACACACACACACATACACACACACACACACACACACATATATATATGTATATATCTGTGTGTGTGTGCAAAAAATCATTTTAAGAATCATAGTCTAATAGATTAGTAGAAAGGTAGAGGTATATAAGAAGGTAGAAAGTATATCAAAGGAGGTAAGTTATAATTTTAAACGTTTAAGGATATGGATTTGAAAGTTTAACAAAATTGTAAAGTCAGATGATCTTTAATATGCTTACAAAAATTTTTGATTTAATAATTAGCTGTTGTTCAAAAGCTTAATTATACATATTTTCCTGAAAACAAACAAAGATTCGTTCAAAGAGTAGCAAGTTCTGGTTTATTTTATGTTTTTCCCTTTAACCTTAGGTGTTTTCCTCCTTCACTTTCCAAAAGTGTTTAGAAAGTGATGTCATATTGTTTTTGTCTATATGAAAAATTATAATAAATAATTATTGCTCTACTATCGGTATTGAGCCCTCTTTAGAATTAATGCTGTGAACGTTAGAATTTATATATTATTTTCGTTCTCATTACATTCGGATACACACACACAAATAATATATATATATATATATATATATATATATATATATATATATATATATATATATCAAGAACAATTTTACGAAAAAAAAACTATTTCAAAGTGGAAAATTTTTTGGCGTGATGCGTTTTGACCTTTAGGACTTGATTTGACTAAAGTGATGTTCACGTTGATGCCATTACGCATAGGATTCTACATTTGCGAATAAAATTGCTCACTAGCTGCCAGAGAGAATCTGTTCATATAAGAGAGCGCACTCAGGTCAAAACAGTAAGTTTCATACGTGAACTCACTCTACAGTCTATGTAGGTTTAGTAGTAGGTTGACTATTGATATATGCTAGTCACAGGTGCATTATGAGTAGCAAGTTCGAAGAAACGAAAATAGAAAAAAAAGTTATAAAACATTTCTGTTAGGTAAATAAATGACAAAGTAGAAAAAATTTGTGACTCTAAATATGTAAATGATGAAAGGAAATACAATGAAAGTACTTGTAAGTTCCTAATTATTTCATATTCAAAGCAAGACAGAAGGATCGTGAAATATTTCAATTTAAAAGAATGAATCATGCAAGTAGATCTTTACCAATCAACATAAACAATTTAAAAGTTTTAAAATCTGAAATTTGTATTGTATGAATACTTCTGTCAACCATTAAAATAGATAAATAGGATTTATTTCCATTTGATCAATTTTTTCTGTTTTCTATGAATATTTAGTTATTATGATTCTTTGTACAGTTAATTATATGAAAAGTAGGTCTATTCATTTGTTAGTTTAGGATGATTTTATGTTTTTAATTGGGTGTGTGGGTTTTGTGTATGTAAGATACATACAAAAATACACACAGTCCATACAGCCAATTAAATTGAAAAAATAAAATCATCCTTGATAATGGCTAAAAGTATAGCCGAAAGCGCCCGGAATTATAGAACATTTTGGACAGTTTCTACACACTCTGTGTCCAGAAAAGAAAACATTTGTTCAAACACAAGAAAAATTAAATAAAAAGCTTAATCGTAGTACCTTGTCTGTCGTCTTTAATGAAACATGTATAAATGAAAGTTAGCTCCCTATATAAACAATATATATATATATATATAATTATTTTTTTAAAAATATGATTTCTTCGCTACATAAGAATTCTCATGTTTCAAAAACAAGTTCCAAAAGCTCTGATTCATCCTCAAGCGAAATTTTTTTGAATAACTAATCTTCAAGTTTACGCATCTTTATAAGCATATAATTCGTAAAATTAATTACTATGTAAACGGCTGAAGCGACAAGTCCAATAGGGGGGGGGCGTAAGGGTTTACAATTTGTATCAAAATATCAGTCACCCTCGGAAAGAGGTCAAGCTTAGGCAGGGTCGGAGTGTCCATTTTAAAAAAAAAAGAGATTTTGGCTTTTTGTAACATGAGAACTCTTATGTAGCGAAGGAATCATATTTTTAAAAATAATTTTAATTATAATTTAGGCTCTACTTTTGTATTGAGCACTGTTTTTACCTAACGTGTTATTTTCCTATGTTTCTATATATTTGCACACACACACACACACACACACACACACACACACATATATATTATGTTTATTTTAATACATTTAATAGACTGGTATAAAAAAACCTCGGATAATACAATTTGCAAATAAAAATATATTTAAGCAAAACTGGTATCTGGAGAAAAAAATTGACAAAATGCATAGACTAAAAACATCGAAGTTCGTCGAAAAAAATCGCCCATCCCAGCAATGCCTAGCCAAAAGAAAAAAAAAACAGTCGAGTAAAAGAAGAAAAAACGTAAAATGCTAAATACACTAAGTAGAGCAAGGTATAAAAAAAATCCTAGTAATACCTAGGTGCCGCGTAAATGAATCTTCAGGGCCAACTATATATATATATATATATATATATATATATATATATATATTGTTGTGGGGCTCGCCCATTTTTACATACGATGGACTCGTCCAAAGTATACTTATACTGACAGAGAGAATACCTGCTGTTGAGATACGTTGAGACGCAGTCTGTCGAACTCTCTGCTTTGGCAGAGAGGAACCCGTACGAAACTTTGCCCTTCGGCAAAGCTTCGTCCGGGGAGGTAGACAGTTCCCTTATGCGGGTTCAAAGGGGATATTTTTTGGCTGAGCCTACGGGCTCGGAGAAGCTCACGTTAAACTCGGCCTTGTGCCACATACATTCCTCGTGTGTGGACTGTTAAATATCGAGATACGTTGAGATACGTAGAGATACGTTGAGACAGGTTGAGAGATACGGAGACAGACACAGGGTGTTTTCAGAGAGTTATACAAGAGTCCAGAGAGAGAGAGATGATTACGGCTTTACTTACGGAGACTTGTACATATACTTTCTACTAACCTGCATTTCTGGACTACTAATCTTCACTTCAAGTCTGTACGTTAATACACTTATTTTTCTTTTCTCAATTTCTGGTGTTTTTTATTTATTTGTGCAGGATTCCATTCCCGGAATCCACAACATTTATAGTCATCCCCAGACTATTTTGCTGTATCACAGCTCTTCAGTGTGGCTAGAAGTTCGATAGCTTCAAGCCGGGATGAAAACGTGACCGCTTTGGTATCAGAGATTCTACCCCTAGCCTATCGTTTCACGGCAGAGAGGAAGGGACATTTTATCGTTTTATATGCAAAATACGTCAATGGCCCGGAGAGCTCAATTCAATTCGATTGAAGAGCAATTCTTTAATAGCGGTATGAGACACTGTTTTTAAAATTACACTTTTCTCAAGAGAGCTCAACAGGATTTCCCGGGAGCATATATATATTGTCATACACAGAGAGGCTGTCTCGCTGTATCACTGCTCTTCAGTGTGGCTAGACACTGCTTCGATTCTAATAATTTTTGGAGATAATAATAATAATACTTTACTGACACAATTCTAACATATTAACCAATAGTTGACAGGAGAGAAAGAAGTGGGTTCATACTTTTCCCAAAGGTATTTACATGAATATAAAGTTATAAGTGAATATAGTGAACGCTTGTGAAAATGAAACTCGGTTCTCCAACTTCCTATTTCGAGTCGTTAATCATTACACCACTCGCACATCCAAACTTACAGGACCTGGTATTCCCAAGCGTATAAGAAAGAGAAACAAGAAGTAAAAATTAGGCGAAAAGAGAAAGAAAAGAAAGAAAAATACTGAACAATTAGGTAAGTTAAAGCTCATTTATATAAGAAAATTACCTTCTCTTTTTTTATCGAAAAAGAAGGAAATATTTCTAAAAAGTTGTAGAGTCAAACTAGAAAAAAACCTCCCAAAAAACAAAAAAAAAAAATATTTTCTCGATAGAGATTTCTGCCTACTGTGTATTTTTAAGACTCAGTTTGAGTTTGTGACGCATGCGCATGCATAATTTAAATGTGCACAAGCGTCAGCTAGTAAAAATAAAAATCAGTGTTTGTCGTTCGTGAATTTAATATACGCAGTGGTTCGTGCGATAAACAAAGGAAAACAACGCTCATTTGCTGAAGTGATAAATAATTTGGAAAAAATAAATAAATAAAAGGAATATAAAAAGGTTCGGTTGATGAAAGAAAACGTAGACGAGATTTAGAAAGATAAGGGAAATCGTGAAAATTGATTGGCTAAGATCCCAAATCTGCTTGAGTACCTCTCCATCTCCGCAGAGAGGGGAACCAAGACGAAGCTATGTTGAAGGGCAGAGTTTCGTCTGGAGAGGTAGACACCTACGGGATCGGAAAGATCCACGTGAAACTGGCCTTGTGCCATATCCAGCTTTGTGGGGAGCTCGGGACATACCGAGAGAACTGATGGAAATAGCAATATTAAAAAGGCAAGAAGAAAAGCAATTGTGGAAAGAAATCTATAAAAAGTAATAAAACAGTTAAATGGAAAAAGAACGAGAGACAATCGTAATTAAATGTTGACTATTCTAGGAACAAAGTAAAGACTAAAGAAATAATATTTAACAATAATTTAATAATAATATTTAACAATAATTTAATAACAATATTTAATAATAATATTTAACAATAATTTAATAATAATATTTAATAATAATTTAATAACAATATTTAATAATAATATTTAACAATAATTTAATAATAATATTTTAATAATTTTAATAATATTTAACAATAATTTGATAATAATATTTAATAATAATATTTAATAATATTTAACAATAATTTAATAATAATATTTAACAATAATTTATTAATAATATTTAATAATAAATTAATAATAATATTTAATAATATTAACAATAAAAAAAAATAATAATAAAATAAAAGATAAATAATAATAAAAATAATAAAAAAGAGAGAAATATTTAGGAAAATTTAATTAAGAAAAATGAATAATTAATAAATCAATTTTTAATTAGTAAATAATTATATGATAATATTAACAATAAGTTAATAATAATATTTAATAATAATCATAATATAATTTAATAATAATTTAATATAATTTAACAATAATAGTAATTTAAAAATAATATTTAATAATAATATTTAATAATAATTTAATAATATTTAATAATAATTATTTAATAATTAGTAAAAATGAGTAAAAATGTGAAATAAAGACATCAGTAGAATTTTGAAAGGTCAGTAGAGAGAATAAAAAAAAACAATACAGAGAATCAGGAACGCTAAACAAGAAGAGTAAGGACAAATAAGTATGAGTCCTTCTCCTCCAGCTATGGGTGAAATAGCAGGACCTATTGGGTATTATAGCATTGAATGGAAACCAGTCTATGAAAAGGAAAACTGAATTCAAATCACCTGCTGACTTTTAGTTTCTGTCTCTTTAGTCAAAGTCTAGAAGCAGGTAACATCAAAAAGGATTCCTCGTCTGAGATGAGGGACGGGGTGACCTCAACATCCCCGGTGCAAAAGAAACTGGCAAGCCATTGCACTGTTCTGCCTTGAATGTCATCATGAACCAGAGGAGTGGTGACCAGATCGGCGGTGCAAAATGCGCCAACTGAATAAAATGGATGAATGAATTGTAAACAATTGAGGAAACAAAAAGAAAAGCCACTGAATTATCATAAAGAAGGTAGAGGAAGAAAAGGTAGGAAAAAGGCGGGTAAAATAAAAGAAAATAAAAAAAAGAAGAGAAAGAAAAAGGATTTAACTCTCTGCATATTTATAAGTCTAGCATTCAACCTTGCTTTGAATATTGATGCCACATCTAGTCTGATGCCCCCCCCCCCGCTATATATTTTGAGGTTCTTGGTAAAATACAATGAGAAATCTGCAATATCATTGATCCTGACCTGGTATCTCGGCTTCTCTCTCTCTATTTGTCTCTCTCTCTTTGTCTCTATCTCTCTCTCTCAGCGCCGTAATGTCGCCCTTACTATAAATGTTTTCATGGTAATTGTTCTCTTGGCACCTAGACTTTATTCAGGGTAACCTCAACATCCCCGATGCAAAAGAAACCGGTAAGCTATTGCACTATTTTGCCTTGCATGCCATCATGAGCCCCAATTGTGAGGAGTGGAGTGATGACTATAAAAGGTGGTGCAAGATTTGCTAATTGAAGAAAATGTACGAATTGCTTTCTCTTCTTGTTTATAAGTAGTGTTCGTCTGGTTAAAATAGAATAATCTAATGATGTTCTCTTTTATATAAGGATAGATCTTTGAGTTATATTGTTTGCGAAAATCTTTCAGTCTAATTTTATTTTTTCGTCCAGGACGTAGTTCGGGAGACTATTGTTGATCCTTATTTTAAGTTGCTCAATTCTTTATAAAATGATGCGTGTGAAAAAATATATTGGCATTCATTTTGATCTATATATAAAATTATGTAACTTCCGTTAATCCGACCGACACAACATCGAAATTTGCCTTACATTGACCGATCGAAGTGCAAACAGGTTTATATTTAGAAATTCTTGATTGTTACTGACATTCGGAGTTTCCCAGGACCATAATTAATCATTCCTGGGTCATTTCCATGAATAATTTCAAGGCAATTATCCTCATGTGATTTCCTCTATGGTAGCTAGACTTCATGAATTTAAGTACAGTAAAAGATTGGCAGCAAAATCCATCACGTACTAATACACTTGGGAAAGGTATGAATCAGTTAGGAGAAAAATAGCAGGACAGAACGCCTTGGGTGGCAACCAGTCGAGGAAAAGTAAACTTGGAATTGAAACGAATTTAGGTAAAGGCTAGAAAGTAAAATAGTAATAATAATAAAAAAGAAAACAAATCCATCGATAGAATGGTAAACGGGAAGCCATTGCATTATTCTGCCTTGAATGTCACCTTGAAAGTTAATTGTGAGACGGAGGGGAGTGGTGACAAGAGAGGCGATGCAAAATACGCTAAGTGAATAAAATGAATGAATGAACGTCAATGTATTTCAAACAGATGCGACATCGCAAGCCTGTAGCTAGTTCTACAAGTTCATAACTTTAGAGATAAGACCCTTGATAAGTACACTTGGGACAACTCATCTAAACTCTTTTCGAATATTTCCATGGAAAATATTCTAACGAGCTACATTCTTTAGTTATACTTTGACCGTAATTCTGACCAGTTTTTCTTCAGCTGAAGGTTGGGTCCAAACCACACTCCAAGAATGCGGACAGCACCGTCCGTCCAACCAAAGGGCCCCGGAAGATCGACCCCCTTTCCAGGCACCTAACCGCAAGCCGGACGATTGTCGTGGTCAATCCTGGCTCCTGTCACCTTTTCGTACCGATGAAGCGCCTTCAGTACCACCTCAATGTCGCTGCGGGACAACACGATAGTAGATACATCATCGGCGTACGCGGTTACCCAGGTCTCGAGCCCCTCCAGGGACGTCGATTCCGCGTATTGCCGGATTGCACGCCCTGTCACTCAGCCGGCGAAGGAGAGGCTCCAACGTCAAAGCATAAAGTAGGGTCGACAGTGGACAACCCTGATGAACCGACGTAGACAGTGCAAAAGCGCCCGACAGCTTCCCGTTCACCTGTACCACAGCACTGGGGGAGCGAATCCAGCGACAGAAGTCGGGTTCGAATCCCTCGGCCTGCAGGACAGGAGCAAGGTAGCGATGGTCAACCCTATCAAATACCTTGGACTGATCTAAATTGATCAGCGAGGCCTCATCGTCTTCTTTTACATCCTTTATGATAGTGTGGATCAGATGCAGGTTGCTCTGAATTGTTCGGCTCTTCACAGCGCAAGTCTGCTCAGGACCCAACAGAGACTCGGCAACTGACTGCAAACACTCCTGCAGGATCTTGGCCAAAATCTTTAACTCTGTGTTTAGAAGAGTTATGGGTCTGTAATCATCTAATTTCAGCACAACACCCTTGCCCCTTTTCAACAGAGTGATCACACCCCTGGTGAACCGGTCGGGGACGGCCTCCCTGCCCAAACCAGTTGTTGAACACAGCCGTTAAAATCGGGACAAATATATAGCCACAAGTACAATTCATAGGGAAAAGCATCCAGACCGGGCGACTTGTCTCTGCTGACCTTCTTCAATGCCACGTAGACTTCGCCCTCCCTAATCTCTCCCTCGCAGCTAACCGCTTCAGTCGGCGGAAGCCGAGGAAAGTCAGCCAAATAGCTGCGAAACTCTTCATCACGGAGACCAGGCTCCTTGGTAAACTGGCTCTCGAAATGCCGCCGAAACGCCTCGCACATGTCGTCAGTCGCCCGAAGAGTATGATACTCAGGAGTTTTGAGTTCACGAATGTGCCAAACGGAACCTGGACGGATCTCTTCCTTGCGCAATTTTGCGCTCATGTTCACCGCTTCGGAAGACATCTTGTTTGACCTATGTCTAATTACCTGGCCCATGTAGCGCTCGCTAGTCAAACGCTTCAGGGCCACCTTAGCTAAGGCTATCACTATGGGATCCCTTCCCCAGCATCCACCCGGGAAAAAATAGCCTTAAGCGTCGTCATCTTGTCAGCTCTACCAAGTGCGAGCCGTTTGCTGAACTCAGTGGTGAAGGACCTAATCCTATTCTTAAGTCTCTCCCACCAACTATTCCCAATAACCTCCCCATTAGCCCCTGCTGCACTAAGCTAGTTAGCTGCTCCTGGAAGTCCCGCCTGTCCAGTAAAGACAGATTGAACTTCCAGTAACCAGCCATTTTAAGCCTACAATCTAACGCCATCCGGGCACAAACGAATTTGTGGTCCGAATAGCCTACCCAGTGGAACGTTGGACAATCTAACAAGTCTACGTCGGCTCCTCTAACTAACATTCTATCCAGGTAACTAACCACCCGGGTAGAAGGCCAATTATAAGCCCACGTCCACATCTGCCCCCACTCGGGGTGATTGACCCAATGTCTATCGACGAATCCAAAGTCTTCGATCAGATCAATCAAGCTACGATCGCCCCTTCTGCCGCTAGCTCCCCGCCTCCTATCTAACTTGGGGTTCAGGATGGCATTCCAGTCCCCCATTCAAACTAGTCGCGTTGAACCCACCAGGAACGGCCCCAACTGCCGAAAAAACGAGACCCGCTCCTTCTAGTCGTTGGGCGCATAAAACGTAACAAGTCGGAACGGACAACTTTTCACGGCAATATCAGCCACGATCAACCAGCCCTCGGCATCAACATGAACAAGGTCCACCTTCGCATCCAGGGTACGTCTAACCAGCAAAGAAACTCCTCTGGTATGTCGGTCCACATATGCTGAATAAACGACAAAGTCGCTAGACAGCACACACGCATCGACGTTGCAAACAAAGTGGGTCTCTTAGATCGAGGCGACATCCACTCAGAAAGACAAGAGATCTCGGAGCAGGTGGGCAGTCTTACCTCGATCCCTCAAGCCCTTCACATTCAGACTGGCTAACTTGATAGACATCTTTTCAGTCCTGTAAGTAGAAAAATAAGAATTAACCTACTCATATACCGGGCGGAAATCTGCGCTAGTAAGGACCCCGACGGATTGTCCTAGGATCCCCACACCTAGCTCTGACGTCATTCGTCCTTCCAGGTCGATTCCGCCGACTTCCGTGGGATAGGTTAGTTTTATATACATATATAGGGAGGGATGGAGTAAAACAGGGACCCTCCCAGCACAATATTGTCGTAGTTTCTTCAAATAAGGAAAATCAATTTCTGCCATTCTTATGTTGGTAAATGTCTCCTAGGCCACATGACTTCAAACTTTCAAGTTGGCTCCAGTGTCCCTTATACAGATAATGACACCTGGGGTATTTGGGAAGTTACGGGGATCTTCCACCGATTTTCCATCTACACTGGACATTTTATACAAAAGACCCAACCGGGCATTCTTTTGGCTGGACAGGCCTTTCTTAAATTCCACCCCCTGTCCACCCTACAAATTGATTCTGGTTCAGAAAGCAGTTTCTTCTTTTTCTTCCTTGTTGCTTTGGATGGGTGGGGAGGGGAAGCGGTTGACGAGTGAGGGGGTGCTGAAATGGAACTTAGGGAAGAGTTTGAGGGAGAGCGGGACGGAGCACGTGAAGGGGAAGGAGGGAGACTCCTAGTTTTGGTTACTTCAACCGTTTCTTTCGGGGAACCAGGGACGGATAGGGACCTGATTTTGTCCAAGCCCCTCTCCGACCTACTACGCCCGGAGTCCTTTTGCGATGTTGTCTCCACCTCCTCTTCCTCTTCCTCCTCCTCTTTAGAGATTCTGTCGATGTGGAGGCATTTTGTCTACCTCTATTTCAACCTCAGTTGGCTGTTGTTGCTGTTGTTGTTGTTGCACCTCCTTTTCTGTTTTTTTTTTTTTTTTTGCTTTCATTCTTTGCCCGCTGCTGTGGTGGTGGTGGTTGTTGTTTCTCTGTAGTCTCACTCTTTTATTGGGGGGGGGGAAGGCACGTTTCCCCCCTCCTACAACTTCCCACTTCCTTCCAGGCACCATCGGGGTCTTTCTCCGCTACCCCCACTACCAATGTTGCTGTGACTAGCGCTGCTGCTGCTGCTGTAGCTGTGGGCCGAGTTGCAGGCTGAAGATGTTTAGCGGGGCCTCCTTAGCCATGTGCCTCGAGACACCGCACGACCAACAGTTCGGTCTCCGGCCCTCGACTACGTCAAACATTCTTCTTTCTCTACACAACAAATTTGCCCAAAATTTGTTCGAGTCAATGTGATCTACAGCTCAACATCTCCAGCTGCGATGTCTAACTTCTCTAATAGAGCCTTCACTTCCTCCACCTTGTCGAATCTCGAGAAGAAGGCCCCCATCCGGTCTTCAGAGATATCCACGGGCAAGACCTCTTCCGTTGTTTCCCTGCTGATCCCAATTAATTTACGGCTTTTTACGTCGGAAGTCAGCAGGGATATTATTCTCGTATTCACGGCCTCCAACGCCTCTGGAAGAGTGAGGAATTCATTTTCGTTGAAAGAATCCCCAAACTTCTTTCTTTGTTCAACATAATAATCTGCATCTTTTTTCTTTGGCCTACTCTCAGAGCAAGGAGATTTTTGTTGAAGACACCGGCGGTGTTGTATTCAAATTGTTGTTCTCACTCATGGTGGCCCAAACGACAACCACGGTCAAATAATTAACCGGTTGTTTCTTTTTCCTTTTTTTTTTTAATTATTTAAAAACGAAAAACAATGTCAAGAAAAAAAACGAAAGAAGATCGTGGACAACCAAAGGCAATAAACAATTCAAACAAATAAATACGAAAAATGTAATGCAAACTAAAACCGTGGGAGAGGGTAAAAATACAAGAAGGGAAATAAACAAAAAAGAAAAGAAGAAAATGTACAAATATATACGAAAAAAATAAAAGGAAAAGAAAAACTGAAAAATTCAAAAGTTTCAAAAAATAAAAAAAACAAAAACGTATCAGTTCGTCAAGTAAAAAAAAAACATAAGCTGGTTCGCCACACGCAAAAACTATTAAGAAAAAAGGCAATAAGGCTTAGATGGCAGATTGCCCCCACTTACAAAAGCGTCCAACGTATTTATGAGGATTAGAACATATCCATTATTGTTCATACGTAGGGTATATAACAGAAAGAAATCAAGAAAGAAAGAAAGAAATAAAGTGTTATAATCTAGAGTGGGTTACTGAATGAGTAATAATCAAAATTGAGGTTAGAAATAAACTGGTAATTTTTATAACATCAGCAAAATACAATACTCGCCAGCAGCGTCAAGTAGGTAAACCCCTGCTTGTGGTGGACTACTTAGCATAATACTCCTACTTACATCTTCAGGATGTGACTTGTTATGGTTCACCATGCCTTTTCATGGTGCGACTATGTAACAAATCATTAAAATGGTGGTTGGTTTTCGATTTTTCTCTCATTTTTCTTACATTTTTTTCGTTCATTGTCCAATCCATTCAACTTCTTTCTTTCTTTCTTTCTTTCTTTCTTTCTTTTGTCGTCTTCATTTCTTCGTTTGTAGATTTTTCACTTAAACTTGATTCTTTACCGTTTCTATTTCTTCGTAACTTTTTCCTTTCTTTCATTTTTTTTTTTGTTTTCTTCATTTTCTAGATTTTTCCTAATTTCTTTAATTATGCTTTCATTCGTTATTCTTTCTTTCTTTCTTTCTTTCTTTCTTTCTTTTATTATTCTTTTTTGCCTTTTTCGCCTATTACATTTCTTAGCTTATTATAACGTCTTCAATTATTCTTCCTTTTTGATTTAGCCTTTTTTCTTCATTTTCTTGTTTTTTCATAATTTCTTTCTTTCTTTCTTCTCTCTTCCTTTATGCTTTCCCCTTTACATTCATTATTTTACATTTTCTGCTTGATTCTTATCTTTTTTTTCGATTTTTATTTTCTTTAATTTTCTTCTTTTTTTATTTTGTCCAATCTTCATGCGCTTTTTCCCTAACTCTTAATTGTATTTCTTTCCCTAGATTGTCTCTTCATTTTTCCTTCTTGTTTGCTTGTATCCCGCGTGCGTGTGTCCAAAATTTGTGACCCGAGCCTTGAGGTTTCGGAGGGTACAAGCATAAAGTCTATATATCTTTGTTTTCATGACATGTGAAATGTTTGGATGGATTCACCAACGGATTGGCAGTGTATTTTTAGTATGAAATCATGACACACTGATCAAGGATATGGAACGAGGTTATTTCCCATCGGAGTAAACCTGACAGCAATTCCAGACAATATGTCGTTTGGTAATGATTGCTCCACAATGGCTGACGGGATATCTCGGTGATATGATGTCAAATACTTGACCCCGGTTCAGCAAGGTTAGGGTTCCAATGCAATGCTATAGCTCACCCTGTCATTATTAACAAACTGGAATTTATGTTTTCATTAAAGAAAAAATTGACTTCAATATGAGTGAATAAAATTTTAAAAGAATGCAATAACTAGTAAGCGAACATGAATCATCGTTTCCATCGTCTTTATCTCGTATCCAAGAATTTAATTTCTTCTTTTCTGATCGCTTCTTTATGATGATGGCAGTGGTGACTAAATAGACCAATTCTTGCATGGAAGAGCCGATGGCATTGACTGCATAATAATGTTCGTGGAGGACGAGGTCGATTTAGTCGAGAGTTTCTCTCTTGTCGTTTGAATTTGTCCTTTTCTCTTCTGGTGGCTTCAAGGATTTTGGTTCCAATGCTGATAGAATATCGCAGGTTGTTATTTTCTTGGGCTTCAAACGATTGAGGCTCAGGCAGTAAGTGAACATGAATCATCGTCTCCATCGTCTTTATCTCGTATCCAAGAAACGTTTAATGATTAACCTGAAAAAACCTAGCAATTTCTCTATTTGACTTGCCACACTAATGCCATCCTATTATTTGTCATCGTTGAAATTAACTAATTTCCTTACTTCCACGAACTTTCATTGCAAAATAGAAGTCAGCTATTGTTAACTTGATACTAACACGGTATTGTCTGAACAAAAATTAGAACGCCATTTTAAAAAATAAGAAGCCATATATATATATATATATATATATATATATATATATATTATTCTAGTGATGAACTTTATAAAACAATGAAATTGTCAGCGAAGCTGTAAAAAACTGTAAACGGGGAAAGGAAGATATTTAACATTTTCTTGAAAGAAAGAAAATCCTCAAACGAAGCAAGTTGGCATGTCGACTTGGTTTAATGATTAAAACAAGTTTGTCTCGCTAGATCAATTTACGACTTAATAATATATTCGATCCTCATTTGGGTGCTACCTACTTTTGACCTTGTACCAAAACGAAGATAAGCTTACAGTATTCTACATTTTTTAGAAGCATATTGCAATATTCCAGAACCTATCCTTACATTCGAGTTGCTGTCAGATGTAAGGTACATATCAAGTACTTTCGACAATTTCAAATTGTCATCTTCAGGGCGCAATTTTCCCATAGATAGGCAAACACTAAGATGAAATATGGGTACGCCGATAGATGTTTTCTTTAAATTATGCTATTTATTGACAGTTGAATATATGTTTTGAAGCGTACGATGATCCATCTGACAACAACTCAAATATAAGGATTGTATTATTCAAGGAATTGATAGTAAGCTAATGTCTCATTAAGTTTTGTTAGTGAAGTGATTTCGCCATTAATGACATTAATATTGCTATTTAATTTATAAATTGTTTCTTTATGATATAAAATATGCAGATGACACAGTGTTGATAGCAAGCACAGAAAGGAAACTGAAGAAGAAACTGCAGAATGTAGTGAAGGAAAGTAAGAAAAAAAAGTACTAAATATCAATTGCAGGAAGACAAAATGCATGGTTGTTAGCAAAAGAGACACTTGAACAATTAAATTACAAATTGAGGATACCGAAATCAAACAATCGAACGGTTTAAATACTTGGGAAAGTTTTAAAAGAGGATGGGAAGTGCGAGGATAAAATCCGAAGGTGTATCGGGATAGCGAAATTTGCCTTCTAGAAGTTAAGCAAAGTATTAAGAGACAGGAAAAATATCGTTAGAATCAAAGAAAAGACTACTGATCTATAATATCATCTCTCTTATATTGCAGTACATACTGAACAATCGTCTCATAGACGAAGAAGAAGCTTGTATTCAAAAAAATATAGTTCTACAGAAGGATGCTGAGAATACCATAGACCGAACATGGAAATAACGACGGACACTAGAGATAATGGCAACAAAAATGACACTTATTCTTAACATCAAGAAAAGGAAGTTGAAATTTCTGGGGCCCATAATGAGGAAAGAGGGCTTGGAAAATGTGATACTCACAAGACAGACTGGAGGCAAAGGGGACCGAGAAAAGTAACGCATAACCTACCCAGATATAACAGACAACTTTTTCCTGCTAATAACAGGAAGTTGTGGAGAACTATAGTCGCCTAAGCCCTGAAGAGACATGGCAACATAGAAGAAGAAGAAGAAGAAGAAGAAGAAGAAGAAGGGATTCCTGGCATTCACATGTCTATTTGTTTGCACCTACGTTCTCATATCAATATATGTTTTATCATACGTTTATACTGATTTATCATTTAGAATTTACAGATTTATTTATTATTTAACATCTCACCCAGTTTATCTATCTATCTATCTATCTATCTATCTATCTATCTATCTCTGAATCCTAAGAATGAAGACAAAATAGCGTGTAATCCAAGTACATTTCAATGCACTTAATTCAGTGATGAATATATCGAAATTAAAGGGTAAAGTTACATATGCTCAGTTAAAGCAAATCAAGCAAAATTTACTGCCCACTCATCTATCTATCTATCTATCTATCTATCTATCTAAGTTCAATTCTATTGGTGAATGGATGCTTTATATGTAAATCTATCTTTCGCCATTTGTTCTTATCTATCTCCGTTAATCTGTTTTAGTATATCTATCTATCTATCTATCTATGTGAATTACGATATATGAATACATACTCTATATGTTTATATTTCTGAAAGGAGGTGTTATGATTACTTATATTATTTACATTCTTCGGACTATTATCCTCATCTTCATTGCCATATTCACAACATTTCGGTCGTTGTACGCTGCGCTCATCTTCAGATGATTGGAATTTCGAACCGAACTTTTTATTTCGTCCATCGCTCTAGATGTTCTAGATCCACGTGCCATGCCTCTTCCGGATGTGTCAGCTATTTCTCTTTTAACTCAACTCTCCATGCTTGTTCACCACTGCTGTGGTCTAGTATTGAACTCACAACTCTTTAGGTCTAGTCACTGGATCTAACCAACGTCTTTATCCACTGATCCATAGGTGCGCAAGGTACAACGGCCGAAAAATTGTGAATATGGCAATGAAGATGAGGATAACAGTCAGAACAATGTAAAAATACATACTCGTTTGTCTCAGATAAATACCACCTTTACTTGAACACAGGTCTATGAAGGCGTAAAATTCTTTATATGACATCAAGAATCCATATATAAGATTCCAGAATGAAGAAAGTACATTTCAGAGTAGATATGCCACAGTTTTGACAAGGCGAAACCCACCAAGTGTTTTAATCAAATACATCTCACCCACCCACCATCCACAACTGAAGATCAGTTACCCACAGTACTGATTCCTTGGTATTTTTTTTATATTTATATATTTCTTTCTTTTAACGTCTTTTTAACTTCTATATTTCACGTCCTTATCTAGGTAACCTTTTATTGAAGCCGCCAATGTTCGCCTTGCCGAAACGTTGGGGATTTCCTAAATTTGCGCCCAACAATCGAAAATTGTTCTCCAGAAACATACAGAGAGAGGGTGGGGCATATAATCTAAAAGTTGCGACACTTTTCATGGAGTCAGATATTCAACGTTGTATTCTTTTAGTATATCACTGACTACAAACACACACACACACACACACACACACACACACACACACACACACACACACACACACACACATACATATACATATGGTTCTGTTCTTAATATTTCGTTCTCTCACGTGGTACGACATATATATATATATATATATATATATATATATATATATATATATATATATATTTATAAACTAAAATAAATTTAGCAAATATTCTTAAATACCAATAATTTATAACTGAAGCCATTGGTTCATACCAATGGCTTCCCATACTTAATACTTCTCGTTTTCACTCTCGCGTGGTCATGTGTGATGTCACGTGATGCGAAGCGATTTTCGCTTCCGCGTCTCGTATACACGAGTTTGTCGTTGCTTTGAAATTTTTCATGCAACACAGACTATAAGTATTGTTTCGTCCGTGTATTGTTTTATATATTGAAATGTAATTGTGATCTTTGATAATGGCTTATGTAAGCCGAAAGCTTAGATCGATTTAAACATGTATCAATATGGTGATTTCCTTTCGTCTTTCAATGATAATGTTATTAAGCTTATCAGACAATATAAAAGGAACTTACTTAAAATAAATAGACAAAACTTGCCTATATTATTTAATGAAACATGCATCAATATATATATATATATATATATATATATATATATATATATATATATATATTACTTTTCTTACTAAATTTTATGTATCTATGTATTTATCTATCTTATATTTAAGCGTAACATTTCTTTTTTTACGAAAGTGGTTGTAATTTTCTTAGAGGAAAGATTGTAGAGTTGTAATGTTTATTTTGTTTATCTTTGACTATTGGCTCATTATAGCCGATTTCTTTATCTATTATTCTTTATATTTAAAGATTATTTTAATAACATTTGGTATGAATTTTAATTTTTTTACATTTTATTATTATTTATTAATTGTAAAGTAACGTACTTTCAATTTTGTTGGAAAGATGTTCCAGTTATATCGTTGTTTCGTTCACTACTAGTCAATTAGTTTTATTATTCAACTTTCAAATATTTTAAAAACAACAACAACAACAGTAATAATACTAATACTACTACTACTACTAATAAAATATTCTCATATATTTTATAATAATTTTATACTTCAGTATATACAGCAATATATTATCACATTTGATGAACGAACTGTTTACTCCAACATCCAATGAAAAATATATGTATATTTTATGCATGTAGGGGGCAGTGTGTAGAAGTAGTATCTTTGTTGCTCGGCTTCTACAACTTATTATTAAGGTGGACGGGCAAAACTGGTCTTCACCCATCCCCTAAATCTCCACGCGCCACATCCTGTAAATCGCTTCAGTAGGCGGGCTAAATCACGTGAAAGATAGTGTTTTGCATTGCACTACTAGGCGGATGATCTGCACAAGCGGACAATGGCTGGACAATGGATTCAATGACCAACCGAAAAGACTGTCGACCAAGGACTTGGAGAGGAGATGGACGCCGCCAAGTTATCTACAAACCCACAGAAAGGATTATATATATGTTTATGTGTACATACATATATGGATAGATAGGGATATTTAGTCTGGTTTATGTCAACCCGTCTAAGAGAAGGAAACTCAGACAATAAGACTGGGATAGATGGGACGCTTCAGTCATGTTTATGTCAACCCATCTAAGAGAAGGAAACTCAGATGACAACCCTACAACTGAAATGATTACTAGTCATCTCGCCAGGTCATAATTGTGGAGAAGTTCGTTTACCTTGCAGTACAATAACAAGATATCTCACTAGATGCCAAAATATATACACCGCATCGAGAAGGCCTCCGTGGCCCTCGGAAATCTTGAAAGGAGAATATGAGCAGCTCAAGACATACCAAGGTATGTGTGTATAGAGCTTGCGTTCTGACAATTCTATACGCCTCCGAAACTTGGACACTACTCAGCAAAGATATAAAATTACTTGAATGTTCCCAGCAGAAAGGCCTAAGACACATATTTAATGTCAAATGGGAAAGCAGACTCCTGATACTGATGTCCTAGTCAGAACCAATTGCCAAAGCATAGAGACTCTTGTAACATCTTCTCAAATGCAATGGACAGAACACATAATTCTTGATTACATTGCATCTAGACATATGGTTCTGTTGTTAGTATTTCGGTCTCTCACGTGGTACGACGTCATAGAACCGCATCACGAATTTACGACGTGGCCCTGCTATTCCGTGACCGTTATCGTTGCATGGCAATCTTCTATGTCACCTTAACAGATTATCATATTTGATGGTGAATATCTTTGTTTAAATGTCTATATAACCACTCCGAATATAGCTCATGTGTGCTGAAAGCTTAGATCAAGGAACAGCTTACTAAAGAATATCCAAATGTTTCATAATTTTTGGCTTTATTTTCTCCCGAAATTAAAGCAACTATACAAAGTCTAGAACGGCTCATGATCAAACATAATATATATTCGTTGTCTGCTATATTTAACTATATATATATATATATATATATATATATATATATATATATAGAGAGAGAGAGAGAGAGAGAGAGAGAGAGAGAGAGAAATAGATAGGGTGCGATCGGTAAATTATCGTCTAAATTACGGAAAAATGAAAATAACACTGAAATCTCAATTTAAGAAATATATTTACCAAAATTTCACAAAAATATGTTGAAATATGAAAGACTAAATTTATTCAATAAAATCGCCATTGGCTTCAATCACGCCGTCCAAATGACTTCAGAATTTTCTGCAACTCTTCTGGAGGGTTTCCTTGTTTAAGTTGGCAAATGCTGCCATAATCCTTGCGTTCAGTTCATCTTTGTTGTTAAAAGTCGTTTTGTTGGTCTCTTGCTCAACTGTACACCACCCATAATAATGAAGAGGGAGTTAGGTGGCCAGATGTAAGGAGTGATGTCGTCGCAGTTGTTGTCTGGCAGCTATGACTGGGTTCTTCTGCTTATATGACATGGTAGAGAGTCTTGTTGCCAGACTTGGGGCCTTCCAGTCTCTTGACCCAGGACAGCACTACCTTCTCAAGGCATTTGATATAAGCGTCCGTGTTGAGTCTGAGGCCATGTGGGAAGATGAATGGAGGCATAACGATAACTAGTGATCAGTCCAAACGCCATGATGTTGACTGGATATATCATACAACTCTTGCACTGTCCTAAGATTGAGACCCTGTCCGGATTGGAGCTTCCAGCGCGAATGCCAAGTTGTACAGTATACTGTTTTCAAATTTATGTCGGAGTGAATCGCGCTATGATATTTTTTTCTCACAGACGCTGCCCAACTGAACCTACTATACTTAGTATCTCCAATAATTCGCTAAAAATCAGTATAATGATAAAAGGTCCGAAACTTAATAAAAACAAAGTTTCATCATTAAAATGTTTATGTTATTATTAAGAGGAAAGAACAAAGTAGTTTTTAAATATTTAAAAAAAATGTTTCCTTCTTTCTAACACGTTCTAAATTTGGGTAAAAAATCTTGTTTTTTTTTGTTAACTTTGTAAGACTTGTGTTCATCCCCATTTTTTAGTGTAGCAGTTTCAGGGGAACTCATTAATTTAGAAATTCTTGCAAAAATTAAATAATTGTCTAATTTAAATGAAACTTTCAGGACTTATTCAAAAAATGAATGAATTTATTTTTGAAATCTCTATTTTTAGAAAATCTTGGTAAAAATATTTTTCTTTACATACGTTACCCCCCCCCCACCATAAATTAATTTTATGAAATTTTCTAGAACTTTCAAGAGTACGCAAATTGTTTTATATGACTTATAAGCAGGACTCCTTAGAGAAATTAAATCATTATTTCTTTTTCACAAATACTGACAACTTTTTAAAAATTATCTCCAAATCGTAAAATAAAAACTGAAATAAACTATCTAATTATCAAATTAGATAGGCTTTTATAAATAATATACATTAAGGACATTATTATCTGAAGAAATTTTTTTTTCCGGTAAAAAAAGAATTTTTACAAGAATTGTTTGCATTTTCCTTTTAATTTTTTTGTTCGTCAAAATGTTATTTTTTTTTTTAGTATGATTTTTCATAAGTGACATTATGGTTAAAAGATCACGTGTTTCAAAGCTTGTCTCCTCCTTATCTCACTTTATTTATTTGTCTCCTCCTTATCTCACTTTAGTTATTAAATTAAAAATTAAATTGAGATAATAAAATTATCTCATATATCAATTAATAACTCAATGAGATATTTTAATTATTAATATAATAATAATTTTATTAGTTATTATCTCAGTTATTAAATTAAAAATGTAATATTAATAATTAATAAAATTATTTACCATTATCTTAGCTATTAAATAATGAAAGAGATAGAGGTAACACGATAATGTAAGAAATTTTTATAGTATTTTAAATTATTATAAAAAACAAAAAACCGTTATGTCACTTTTGACGTACCGTACTAAACCCTGTCAACACATTCAACCATCAAATTATCGATGGAAACGTGAAAATAACAAGACCCCAAGGTCAAGAAATGTTTGTCTAGAAAATTTTATGCTATAAGTAAGTGATTTTTGTTTCAGAACAGATTAATTTAACTTTAAATTTGCTAATTTTACGAAAGTAACGTTTCAGAAATGTATATCTTATTTTAGCGGGATTTTCAAAAACGAAAAATAAATTCGTTTACATTTCTCTAAAAAAAGTTAAAAATGGCCGTTTTGATTGGTTTTTCGGAAGCATCGACTGAAAATCATTCAAATTTCTATTTTAAATACTCCACAGTATTTTTTTTCTGGAATTAGAAAATTTAATCCTTTAGCTTTCAATTGAAGCGGTTGGAAATCTTCGAAAATTGATTTTTCTTTTATGAAAAATACATTTAAACCTTTTTTATACGAATTTTTGGAGGTACTTATACTATACTGTGGAGTCGAAAAAATCCAAAATAAAAATATAAAATCCCGACGATTTACCCATCGCACCCTGCATATGCATCTTGTTTTTATCCCTCAAATTTCTTTCATCGGTCAACTATATCTACGTATATTTCTTAATCATTTCACCCCAGTTAGGCAATAAAAGCCACTAATACGCAAGCGGTTGCTGGGTGTTAAAGAATATGAGAAAAATAACACTATTAAAGAGAGAAGAGAGAGAGAGAGAGAGAGAGAGAGAGAGAGAGAGAGAGAGACATATAAAACTAGAATTAAGAAGACGAAAGATAACGATTGACATTGCATTTAAATTTTCGACGACCAAAGTTGACTGAGAAGCAAGAATCCGGAAGATAGTTCCACAAACAAGTGCGAGGGAATAAACTGTTAGCATAGAACTTACGGTTACATCTCGTCACTTAAACTCTAAAATCCTGAAGACTTTCAGTCAATCTAGTATTGCTCTGAAATTTGAAAGAAACGTATTACATAGATCCTTGCGAAATATAGTCTCGCAAAATATTTTTGTTTCGTTATTTACAAGACACAGAATAAATTGCATTAGTATGATAGAAGAAACAGAATGTGTATACATAAGGAGGGTGTCACAAATTTACATTGTTTTTTGAATGTGTGTAATTTTCTAGTAGTCAACCGGCAAAGGTCTGTTGTAACTACTACTAACACATTGTTTACATGATTCGTATATCTCAAATGCGCATAATTTACTTTTAAATCACAAGGCTATTGTAAAAATTTACTTGATAGATATAATAAATGTTGATTAATTTATTACACGGAAGGTGTGGAAATTCAGCTAGTACAAAATAACAAACCCTTGTAAATGGTTTACTGAAAAACGGAATGCTAAACTTTAGGCGATCGCATTTATAACAGGGAAATAAGATCAGAGATCTAAAAGTTAGATTTACTAAACCCAGAAGTTTATTGGTTAATAAATATTTTTTCACAATATTTAATTATCTACTTTTAGGAGGGGAAATATTGTTGATTATTTTCTAGAGTAAGGTTTCAAATTTCGTCGTCGACAACAAACATAGTCGTTTGAAATTTCAGAGTCTTCAGCATGTTTGAAATGACGTCGCTGATTGGTTAATATTTGCAGAAAAATAAGTTTTTAGTGATAGTATTGAAATCTATTGAATTTTTACACACACATACTCACATAAATATGTGTGTGTGTGTGTGTTTGATTCTGTGCATGGGATTCTGTATATTTGTGCGCGTGTGTTTTATAGAAAATATGAATATGTTTGCTTGTATGTATAAGTGCTTGTATATATATTTTTTTGTTTTAAAAATGTCTGGTTATATACTTGTGTGTATCTACACATATTTATGGCGATTAACCTCATGACAACGACACAAAGTTTGAAAAAAAGAGCGACAGCCAGCCAATAGGAAAAAAAGAGATGAATCTGATCGAAGTGTAATTAGCGATTCTTTTGTCAACTTGGCAATAAAAAGTTCAGAAATAAGTAACAAAATACGTTTCCAGGTGTGTGAGTTTCTTAATGTTTTTTTTTTTGTGCACGTCTTTGCTCTCAGTTTGATCCGAACAAGATGGATTCTTGATTCAATACCTGCTTGTAAATACGTGCAGGTGGAGAAAATACGAAAAAATCAAATCAAAACAAAAAAAAAAATGTCAGAGAGAGAAATGAGGAAAATTAGTCAAAATCCAGAGAAAGATAAAAATGATTAAAACATATGGTTACAAATAAGAATCAATGAAAAAGATGAAAATGAATTGAAAAAAAAATATGGACAAAAATCACTAAAATATATGTAAATAGTCGGGAAAATATGAAATGAAGATGAAAACAAACTTTAAAATATATGCAAAAGATGAAATAAATGTTAGAAGTATTAAAATAAATGAAAAAGATGCCTAAAATAAAAATAGATCAAAGTGAATTACCTCTCCTCCAATCCCCCCCACAACGAAAACAGATAAAAGAGATAAAAATGCTTAAAAACGAAAAAAAACACACATGAAAAATAAGAAAAGATGTAAAGAGAAAAAAAGATAGAAAGGTAAAAAACGAGATAAAAAAAGAATAAACAGGGATTATAAAAGACAGGCGAGAAAGATGGAAAAAGACAAACAGATGAGAAAAAAGATAAAAACAGATGCAGAATATGAAAACAGATGAAAGGAAAACATAAGAGAAAAAAAGAAAAAGATGAAAGATTATGAAACTAGATATAATTTATAGAGGAAAATATAAAATAGATGAAAACATGTAAAACAGGCAGAAAACAGTAGATAAAAATGACTTAAAAAGATGAAAATAGTGCAAGAAATGTGAAAAACAGATGGAAAAAGATGAATATGGTGGAAAAACAAAAATAACAGAAGAAAAGATGAAAACAGATAAAAAGGTTAAAGTAAATGTAAAAGATGAAAACACGTAAAAGTTGGAAAAGAAAAAATATAAAGATTTTTTATACAAAAATATAAAATAGAAAAAAACAGATGAAAAAAGTTGCAGAAAATAGAGGAAAAATATGTAAATCAAGATGAGGAGGAATGATAAAAATAGATGAAAAGAGGAAAATATGAAAAGTGAAACCACTAAAAGACATGTAAAAGATGAAAACAGATGAGATAAATAAAAAAAGGTGAAAATATACGAAAATGGAAATAATGAAAAAAGATGAAAACTGACGCAAAAATGAAAAGAAGAAAAAGATCAATCGGACATTTTTAAAGGAAAAAAAAAGAAAGAAAATAACCTAAGCCAAACGAAAAGATTGCTTTACATTATTTAGAAAAGTCTAAAAAATGAACAAGAGTGGACAGTGTACAGTGATTGTCTCGACAGGAACTTAGCTGTTCCCCCACCTTAAGGTTCATTGAAAAACATCTGCTTCCGGTTATAGAGAAAGTGCTTCCGTTTATAAAGCCTGTATCCGCTTAACTGAGCAAACATAATTTCCTTCTATTCAAGTCAAAGTAAAATGGCTTTTACAAAGAAAGATAGAGATGTTAGAAAAAAATTTTTTTTTTCTATTTCCAGTGTAATCATGGGAGAAATCTGAAATAAATTGGGAAAGTTGATTTTGGGGTTTTTTTGTGATTTTTCTTTGTCAGTCTTTTTCAGCCCCCAATACCATATATATATATATATATATATATATATATATATATATATATATATATATATATATATATTTCATCTTTTGTTTGGAAGTAAAGTCTGATGATCCGAGTACTTTAAAAGGGCTGTGGTGAAATAATTTATTACATGGAACCTTAAAGTGGTCTGTTTTTATTTAAATTATTTTATTTAATATATATATATATATATATATATATATATATATATAAAAGTGAACATTGAGGTCAACACTTAGAGGCGACAGGCCACGAGTGCTGTTTTTTTCTCAGCTATTTATATATACGGGTCAGTGGTGCATTGTGGCTAGTCTATTTTGGCGGTTGTTTTCCCGGAAGTCGTCTATTTGTTTATTTATTTAGGTTAGATTATTTTGCTTGTTTTTATTTAATTTTATTTTTTATTTTCATTCTTTATTTTTATTTCTTATCTTATATACTTATTTATTCATTTTTTTTAATCGGTGTTTTATTAACGCAATAAAAATTTGTTTGTATCGCTTATTTAATAGTTTTGATATAGTTTGGGAAGATAATTAAAGCTATTTATTCAATTTTGGGTTTGATTGCTGTAGTTTATTCTAACTATTATTTTGGCGGGAGCAGTTTTTAATTTGTTTATTACTGCAAGTATTGGATTGGTTGTTGTAGGCTGGTGATCTTTCCATTATTTTCCAAGATATTTTGGTGTGGTGTGCATTTTGTTTTTAATTTCCCAGGTATATTTAGAAATTTTATTTTACTGTTCGCGTATTTATTTATTTATGAAAGATGTTTTTTTTATATAATTTTTTTGTTTCCATATTTTTCAGTTAACATATGTATTTTTTTTTTCATTATCTAACGATTATATCGTATGTTTTATATTACGTTATTTTGTAAGCAATTACCGTTTAAAGGACATATTTTTTTATTAATACAGTTAATTGGGTTTAATTCTTTATTTATTTGTGATAGTTTTGTTTTTATTTTTTTATTTATTTGTTCCATGTTCTCTATGCAACTGTATTTTATTTGTACAGTGTTTTTTTTGAATAATTTATTTTGTTTATTTTGATTTCATTTTGTTTATTTATTTATTTGAAGAATATTTTATTTACGTTTTTTTTTAGTTTACAATTTTGAACCATATGATATTTCACTTCATGTTGGTTTTTTTGTGTGCTCTGTGGAGATGAGTCAGATTGCGGAATCCATTATCTTTTAGGGCTTTTTCGTAGTCTTTTTTTAGCTTCGTTAAATATCGATTTATTGGAAGAATTATTGGAAAAGCCTGCGGTTAATCGATTTTGGTATCTGTTTTCCAAGATATTTTTGATTGGAGGATGTGTGTATATACAATGGTTTATCATTTGGTTTTCTGTATGGTTTATATGTGCCTTTTCTTAGGTTTGTTTGTTATAGTTTCTTAAGATTATGAGACCGTCGTCCTTTAAGAATCCTGTATCATTTTTATCTATTATTTTGCTTAGTTTGTGTAGTAAATATGCATCTATGATTTTGTATGTGCACAAACCGTCAAAGCTTCCCATTGTAGTGTCAAAAATCCCTTCTTTCTTTATCCATACGTCTTCATTGTAGAATAGTATTGATTTACGGGAGTGTTTAATGATATCGATTTCGTTTGTGTTTATTTTTATTTGTTCCTAGGCTAAGGTGATGGCCTTATCTAGCATGGGTTCTGTTATGAATGAGTAAAATTCTTTTATGTCTAAATTGGCAATTATGTTTTTTATTTATGTTTTCGAATCAGTCAGTAATTGCTTTTGTGTTTTTCCATTGGTTTACACCTAACTTCTTCCTTAGTTAAGAATTAATTCTTTCTAGTATCAATTTACTTTTTTACCGAGTTCAATTTTGGTTGGGTTTATGAGTCTGTATCCAGTTTTGGTTTTGATTAAATTTGATTCATTTAGTTTGATCAAAAGGCTTGTTAATTTATTGATGCAACTTATTTGGTCATCTAGGTCTAATTTTTGGAAGATTGTTTTAGCCTCCTTATTGATATCGTGTTCTATTGTTTTTTGTGCTTTTTGTATATTTTTGTTATGTTACCCTTAAGTAATTTGTTGTGTGTAAGGGAGTTTAGTTCATATAAATTTCTTGTTTTGTTCGCTGCGATAAATACATTTGTTGAATTGTTTATTTTAGTTATAAGATTTTTTTTTTTAAATGCATCTTTGTTTTTTGGAATTTTATGTTTCTAAAGGTCAATTAAGTTTTTTCTTCAAAGATGGTTAATTCTTTTTGCAAGGGAGGTATTTTTTGGGTTTAAATTATATATATTTTTCCTTATATACACAAAATATTGTGAAAGGCCTAGTTTAAAACCTATTGGGTTTCCATCTTATTCTTTATATGAAGATAAATTTTTTCAGTTTTTTAATTTTTTGCTTATATGTTGATGGAGATGGCATGGGTCGGACATCTTTTTATATAGTCGAGGCTAAATTTTTTGTTATGTCCATAACTTGATGTTATAAATGTAAATGAAAGTGCTCTACTGTTTATCAGGAGTTGAATATGAAGAAGCATAGTTTTAAGGTGTCCTATATTTACTAAAAAAAAGTTTTAGTCAATATCAGAGATGATCTTTATGTAAATATAAATTTTGAACAATGATATTACGCAATGATAAACAAAATAACTGCCAGAATGGATTACCCACAATACACTACTGTTGGTATATAAATAAATAGTTTAAAAAATCCAACAATCGATGGTATTGACGATTGCGTTTAGCATGAAACAACCTGACAGTAATTCTGCGTGGATTTTCAATGTTCACTAAACACACACACACACACACACACACACACACACACACACACACACACACAATAATAAAATATATATATATATATATATATATATATATATATATATATATTTTGAATGGATTAAATATAGGTTTGTATAAAAACTTAAAATTTTGAAAAAGGCCCTTTTATAAGAGCATCTTTGGACAAAACTAATAAAATATACGAACGACTATATGCAAAAAAGTTTTTAAATGTTTGAACATATAAAGTGTTATATTAATTCATACTAAATTAGAATACAATAAAAAAATCTTTTAAAAAATACATTAGTTAGAATAAAAACAGGGGTAAAAATATTTTGAATTTATTTTCAGTTTAATTTTCATAACACATCCATAGATATGCCACAGCTGAAAATCGTCTCACATGAAATTGAGTGTACTTGCGGAAATAAAAGTTATTTGAAAGAAAATTTGGAATTTTTTCTAAATCAAAAATCTACAGCCACCAAGAAAAAATATATATATATATATATATATATATATATATATATATATATATATATAAATATAAATCTTGATAACGTTGGTTGTCAAGCCAACATATTTAATTACTTGCAGAACAAAGGACATTGAAACTGACATAAAAAGTTTTTCTTTAAAATTTTCAGTTGGAAATATATTAGAACATGATGATAAAAAGATTTTTTCAAAATTTAAAATTTAAAATGAAAATTTGATTGTGGTAGAATATTTGTTGTAATCCAAAATAGTAAAAATAAAAAAATCAAGTCGAAGTTGGTTTAAAGAACATATGTATTTAACATTTTAGAGACAAATATAAGAAAGAATTACTTTAAAGATAAAGGCTAAAATATTTTAAAATATTTTAACCGGGTAAAATTACTGGCAATATATATATTGAGAAGAGTTTTAAGACCCTTTGTTTTAGAGGCCGGTGCAATAAATAGGTTGAATATGTTTAGATTTAAATAATAATATTTTCAATGAAACATGTTTGTATGAATATATATTTTTCAAAATATGCAATGTTTTCTCTCTTTCTCTCTACATCCAAAAAAAATATATATATATATATATATATATATATATATATATATGGTGAACTTTTATTATCGTGAACGATAAATGAGGTTAAGGATTGGATAAATAAAGAAAGTTTTACCACTTTGCATGCTAGTGACTTTATTTTATTGTGGAGAAAATCATAAAAAGAAAAGACGTATTTCATTAAAAGAACTGGTTTAAATAGATACTGGATAAAAACATTTGTACGGGCGAATGTTTTTTTTGACAAATGAAATTTGTAAAAGCAGGTTTTTGAAGGCTAATTTGTTTCAGAATTTAAAAAGTTGATTTTGATTCAGTCTACTGTCTTCAAAACCCTTTAACTTAATGAAACAGGTCTTACGAATTCCTTTCAGTTTGATGCTAATTTTTTTCCCAGGTTTTCAGATCAAATTTGAGACCTTTCAAATTGAATCTTTCAATTTGTCTTTGTAGCATAAGAGTGGATGTCCAACTGAATGCTTGGAGTTTGGTAGTTGTTCATACAGGAATGGAAGATTATGCTCATCCATTCTCACAACACGACCAGCCAATTCATTCATATTTCAAAAAATATAAATTTAAGGTTGATTTTATGAGGGGGTCGTCAATGAGCAGACTCTTTTGACTTGTTCATCAGAGGTTGATGATTTTTTTGAACATCATAATTCCCCATCACCAAATCGACCCAATCAGGGAGATCAAGTTTGATTCCTTTCAATAAAAATAAACGCTAACAGATTATTTTAAAAATTTTTAAAGAATTAGACGAAAATAGATAGATAGATAGATAGATAGATCCGATTGGATGTTTTATTAACCAATGAAGGGAAGCGAACTATCTTTTAAATGAAGAAAGTGGGGTAAAAAAGCTTTTTTATTTAGGTGGATTGCAAGATTTCAATGGATAAACCGAGGAGGTTATCTTAATGTTAATATAATTTTAATTTAAAAAAAAAGTATTGTATAGTTTAAATATTTTCAATTTTTATTTTATTTTATTTTTTTTTATTTGGGGAAAATTAAAACCCAACTCTATTTATCTCAGTTTTATAAGTTTAGCCCGTTTTTTTTAATTTTTACAGGTTAAATTTAAAATGGATGTATTAAAAAAATTAAAATAATTGTATTATAAACATGGCGTATATTTTTAATAACAAAAAATAAAATGAAAAAAGAAGATTAAATCAAAGTACTATAATATTCCTTAACATTGATTTAAAATATTATAAATTGAAGTCGTTAAATACAATAGACTATAAATAGTCTTTGAGTATATTTTTTTAACGAAGTCGTATATTATATATATATATGTATTACTTAAAACTAAGTATCTCCACTATTTCGGCATAAATTTTCTATATTTAAGTTTAAAATGAATTTTTACAAAGAAAAACATTCTTGAAGATTTTATTTTAGCTTTAAAAAAAAGTTTAATCATTAAATTTATGATTTCGATGAATTAAACAATTCTGGTGTATTTCAGATAGAAACTATATACATTTGATTGTCAAATTTAATTTCAAATTTTAAATTTTCTTAAAATCGGCCATTTTCTTAATTTTAAGAAATTTGTAAACAAACACAAATTTATCGATTTTGAAAATATTTTAAAAAATTTCTGACACGTTATTTTAGTAAAATTAAAAATTTAAAGTTAAAGTAATCTGATTTGAAAGAAATCTTTCTTACTTATAGCATAAAAAATAATATACAACCAATTTTCAACGAGCGGTCCTGTTCATCTGATCGATCTATTGATGGATTGTTCAATGACGAACCGATGACAGCTACTACTGATGACCATAAATGACATAATTTTTAAGTCTGAGTTTTTTAAAAAATTATTCTATTTGAGTATGACACACACTAATGGAAATACAATACATAAAATAAAATTATTTAGTGAAATAGTAAATGAAAAAAAAGAAAAAATAATTTAAAAAATTTAAAGTTTACACTTTTTAAAGCTGAACGGAAAAATACAATCTGTTAAGAAACGAAATGTTATGAAAAGGCCACGTAAAGGGACAAAACCCTTAGATCACGTGACCTTTGTTATAATAATGGCAATTTCTGTATATCATACATGGAAATAAGGAATGTATTAAGTAAAAAAATACAACATAAAAAATTATTTTAAAAAAGTAGCTCAACTAAATTTATTAAACTTAGCAATTTTGGATTCGTAAATTTTTTTTCTACTTAATTACTACATAATATTGAGGAACCCCTCCTAATACAGAGCTTTACACGATGTTAAAACTGTTAAAAATTATTATAATTAAAATTTTTAAAAAACGAAAAATTCTTGTAAAAAATTATTCATCAGAAAAAATTATTTCTTCAGACAATAATGTCCTTAATATTACTTATTTACAAAAGCAATTAAAAGCTTTTCTAATTAAGTAATATTATAGTTTTATAGGATTCATTATTTTTCAATTCAGACAAGATTTTCAGTTAAATAGCTCAAATTTGAAAAAAAAAAAAAGTAGGTTATTTACCATCTCCAAAGACTCCTTCTTTTTTAAAAAAAAAAAATTCAGGAGCCAAAAAGGTTTTGGGCGAAATTTCATGAAATTAATTAAGTGTGTGTAACATATGGGGGTAAATATTTTAAAAAAATATTTTTTACCAAAATTTTCTAAAAAAAAATATTTCAAAAATAATTTCATTCATTTGTGAATAAGTCCTGAAAATTTCATTAAGATCGGACAATTATTTTATTTTTACAAGAATTTCCAAATCAATATGTTTTCAACGGAAAAAAAAAAAAAAAAAAAACAATGTTATTTTAAACGTCACCGCGATGACGTAAAAAAAGACGACTTTAACCAAAATTTCGAACGTGTTAGAAAAAATATTAAAAATTTCAAAAAAATAATTAAAAATACTTTTTTTCTTTCATCTAAATAATAACATAAGCATTTTGACGATAATACTTTATTTTCTTTAAGTTTGTGGCATTTTTCATTTACGCTATGCTGTTTTTCCGCGAAAAATGTGGACATGCTTACTTAAAACCGATGACAATTAAACTAATAAAATAAAATAAAAATAATAATCTACAAACGATATATAGCGATGACCGAGAGAAAAATCTCTATAAATACACTATATACGTGTTATGATTCCGATTAAAATATACAAAATGCGAAATGTTCGTATAAATATAAAATTTAAAAAAAAGACTAGACAAAAAGGTCTTACGTTCGAATAAATAAAAAAAATGGTATATGAGAATAAAAGACAAAAAGTCTTACGAGATGTGTCGCGCCGAAACTGCTAAAAGGTAAAACCATTCTAGCAAAGATTTACACAAGTAAATCTTTGCTAGAATGGTTTCATTGCCTTTGATGTTGTTATATTTCTTCAGTATTGCAATATTCTTGACCCTATCCTCCCATTTTATATCACATATGGCACAAAAGACAGTGCATGTGAAAGGCATCAAGTTGATTTATGTGCTTGCCGTACAGGGAATAAAGTTTCGGCACTATAGAGAAGGGTTGAGAGAACGACTGATATGTATATGTATATCTTTACTCTGAGAGACACGTCTTTGGTGTTCCATAACCTATGTTTATGATTACTGAATACTGTGCTGGCAAAATACACACACACACATGCATATATATATATATATATATATATATATATATATATATGTGCGTATGTATGTGCATGTATTTAGGCAGCACATCTTCATTCAAGCATGTTTGAATAATCTATCTATCTATCTATATATATATATATATATATATTTATTTTAATGCTCTCAAGTTCAACCTCTGAAGTTGATCTTGAATGAAATTGAAATACAGAAAAACCTCTCATCTACGGACTCCCCCTCCCCAAACACATATCAACGGACTTTGGATACAGCGGACGACATCTGCAGGCAAAATCCGCTGGGAAAAAAAAAATTCAAAATTGTCAGCGATGTTTTTCAAATTTTGCGGTGTTAACTGAAATCGTATTAGTTCTCAAAGTTAACTTGAGTCGTATTAGTTCTCAAAGTGACCGCTTGGTGGCGCTGGACGGTCTTTTAGTTGTAAACAAAGACAGAAAAATACGATACCTTAGCGCGCGCTTGAGATAGTAGCTGTGGGAAATCTATTATCGTTGTTATTTTGATTAATATATCTATATTAAGTATATATTTAATTTATGCCATATATATATATATATATATATATATATATATATATATATAAATATATATATATATAGTATTTACATTATGATCATAACTACTGGTAGTTACTATCGTGGTTTTATAACTCCAAAAATAATCCCTTCCCATCTACGGACAATCGCCTTAATGGATCCCTATTAGTCCGTTGACAAGAAATTTATCTGTACTTGGGAAAATAAAGACCATATGGATAATTACGGCTTTTTTTTATCAATTTTTTACAGATGGAAAGTAATTGATTTGGGAACTTGAGAGAACTAAAATAAAACAAATAGATATCTGGATTATTCAACTAAACTGTTAGATTGAGATTCGTTTTCTACGTGTTCTTCATTTTATTTTATCATGAACCTTTCTTTCACATGTCGTCCTCCAATCTTATCAGTTTTCTCCGATATTTGCAATTCTCAAGTTACAGAAAATATCTATCTTCTATCTATATATAAAATTTTGTGACATCTGCTAGTCCGTCCTCCGGTCTGTTATTCCCTCTAAAATAGCCTTACATTGAACGATCGAAATCAAATTTTGTGCAGAAGTGCAGTTGGTTTTCTTAGGGTGCCTAGCTTAGAACAATAAATTTTCATTCATTTATCTGGAAATATTAACATTTTTATTATTTAACATACAAATACTCCCATTATTTTAAAATCAATTTAATGATTAAAATAACCATACTTATTTAATATAAATATATTTTTGTTTTCCATGTGTTTTCTTTTTTTTTTTTATATATACAAGAATCCAGTTTGCAGTTCGCCCTTAGTTTGCGAAAAACTATAAACAGATCACAAAATATGTTCGCTTCAATCAAACCCCAGGCGTCATTCTGGAAAAAAAATATTCAAGGGTTTTTTATTAGAGGATTAATCTGGGTTGCTATACCGTTTCGTTCGGCAGACACTGATGTGAAATGATTCTGGATTTATTTACAGATCATGGCATCTCTCAGAGAGATGAAATTTCAATTTTTATTATCGCATTTATTCCAAAATTTTAACACATCAGCAGATAGCTATTAAAGATAACAACTGAGCACAAATAGTTATTAATTTCAAAAAGTAATTAAAGTATAATATTGTCTATAACTACATCTACAAGAATGTCGTTTTCGATAAAAGTTTAAAAAATAATCATAAATCCGTAAAAAAATCTACCTGCCCAGGCGTGTGCCCTAGAGAGGACACTCCAGCGTCGCATCAGAAGAAATAGTCTACTGATGGAAGGTCCTTCTGTATAGGGACATTGTCATCGTCAAGACGGCACGTGAGATAATTTCTTCGGTTAAAAAAGTTTGTAAAAGGGGCATGAGGGCGCGGGAGAGGGACATCGAGAGGTGAAAAGACGCCAACAACAATCCCAAAACGCTGGAGACGCCATTTACACGAAAGGCTGGAAGGAGCGGAGAAGAAATGGAGGTTTACCGCCAGGGTGAATGCTCGAAGTAAAGAAAAGAACACGGCGACATAGGAGGAGAGTGTCTTCGCATATAAATTTTGCAATCGATACAGTCGCACCGTTTTTCAATATTACAGCCACAAAAGATGCTGCGTCTCCATCAGCCGCTGAGGCGTAAAGTTTTCAGTGCAGATCCACGAATAACACATACATAGATGATTGATAATCTGGTCGGAAATTTCTGACAATAAGTCACAAAACTGTCTATGTCTATGTGTATAATAAAGTCGCAACGTATAATATAGACGATTATGCAGATAAAAAAAAAACTGAATCGTTTTCTCCCTTTTCATTGAATCTGTCCACATTAGACAGGAAAAATTCAATGACGCTTCTATCCGGTGTCGAAGCAATATCAAACCAAACATATTTTTATTAATGCCGCTTCTTTGCCAACAAAGTTATGCTGTTTCCTGTACCTCATCCTTTACAATCTGCTAGAATATCGGTACCATTATATATATATATATATATATATATATATATATATATATATATATATATATATATATATATATATGAGATTGAAATTTGACAGGTAATCCATCACACACACACACACACACACACACATATATATATATATATATATATATATATATATAATTAATAAACAAATCCAAAATTAACGCATACTTTGCTGCGGGCGATAAAGCCATACTGAAAGATGAAAGAAAAAAGCAGGATTTTGATTTGTTTCAAGCTTAAAGAAGCTGATCACGGTCTTCAAAACCCTTTAACTTAATGAAACATGTCTTACGCCACTTCTTTCTGTTTGATGCTTGGGCTTCCCAGGTTTTGACATCAACGACGTTTCAAGTTGCCTTTCAATTTCTCTTTGTAATGTAAGAGTCGACGTCCAATGTTTGGAAATTGGTAGTTGTCCATACAGCATCTTTTTTTTTGGAAGCCTATGCTCATCCATTCTCACAACACGACCAGTCCACATAAGTTTTGTAAATCTTTGCTAGAATGGTTTCATTGCCTTTGATGTTGTTATATTTCTTCAGTATTGCACTATTCTTGACCCTGTCATCCCATTTTATATCACATATGTCACAAAGACAGTGCATGTGAAAGGCATCAAGTTGATTTATGTGCTTGTGGTACAGGGTCTAAGTTTCAGCACTATAGAGAAGGGTTGAGAGAACGACTGATATGTATATGTAGATCTTTACTCTGAGAGAAACGTCGTTCGTGTTCCATAACCTATGTTTATGATTACCAAATACTGTGCTGGCTTTGACTATTCTAGATTGGATTTCTCTGTCCATTTTTCTATTAGAAGAGACTGTTGATCGAAAATATGTGAATGCCTCAACAGTTTTTAATGGTGTTTCATCAATATATATATATATATATATATATATATATATATCCAGGTAAGATGCATATTGTTATGTGAACTAGTCATTACTAATACTTCTACTTCTTTGTATTATATTTCTGTTGTAATATATCTTTGTATTTCATACCTGTGTTCGTGTTATTCTTTTATTGGTTCTAACCTTGGACCATCACCGTGGTACAAGGAACTTGGACCATAACAAGTAGCGACGAGGAAACCCTAAAAAAAACAAACTCTCTACGCGGAGGACAAACCTTTTTGCTAACCGTCGCACATAACAGTGTCGACGAGAAAACTGAAAAAACAAGTTCTACGCGGAGATTCTAAAAAACAAGTTCTACGCAAACATATATAAAAAAAAATAAATAAAAAAAAGGAGATTTTTTTTGTACATCAACTTTACTGTGGTAACAAAGACACAAGTTCTACACAGGGAATTTTCTTTTTTGGCGTACACAGGTTCCAGAATATCAGGCTACATTAAAGGAAAATACTTACACAAAATTACGTTAACATGGAAGATTTTAAGTCAGCCATTGTGGAACTTATGAAAATCCAATTTGAACAGCAACAGAAAAACGAACCGAAATATCTTGAATTACAAGAATTATTGCTACGTGTAATGGCAAATAAAGGGCAAAATTCCGAAAATGAAACAGTTCTCTCACAAGACGCTATTTGGAGCACTATCGAAGATTTCACGTATGCACCCGACGAAGACAAAACCTTTGCAACTTACTTTCGAAGGTACGAAGATCTATATGAATTTGACTGCAAAAATTGGTCAGACGCAAGAAAAGTACGACTACTACTAAGAAAATTAGGCACGTGCGAATATACCAAATTCGTAGATTATATCCTACCGAGGAAAACAAATGAGTTAACTTTCAAAGAAGCCATAAAACTGTTAACAAAACTTTTCAGCCCTAATACCTCACTATTCCACAAAAGATGGAAATGTCTGAATCTAACAAAAAAGGAGAGCGATGATTACATAACTTTCGCTTCCATTGTAAACAAATATTTTGATGATTTCAAGTTATCTGAACTCAGCCCGGAAAATTTCAAATGTTTAATATACGTCCAACGCCTGTTTTCAACCAAAGACGCGGAAATTAGACGCAGAATCCTTACAAAATTGGAGAGTGAACGAGATTTGACACTTCAAAAACTGGCCGAAGACTGCCAGAGATGCATAAGTGTAAAGAAAGACTCAAAAGATATAGAAGAAGCTGGCATCGCGCACATACGTAAAGTACGAAGACAAACCAACTTTGCCTCCTCACAAACAAACCAAACCAATTTTCCCTCCTCAAAAACAGGTCAAACAAATTTTTCTACTTCACAAAGTCAATATCAGAAAAAACTACCACCCAGTCCATACCATCGCTGTGGGACTTGGCATTGGTATAAAGACTGTCCATAACATTTTAAAACTTTTCTATCATGCAAAAAAGTAGGACATAAAAGTTCTCATTGTTGGACGAAGAGAAAGTTCCAGAATGAGAATCACGAGGACTGACCAAGCGGATGAGACTAACATAAAATACGTGCAAGTAGAAATGCAAAACAGAAAAGTCAGACTACAGTTGGATTCTTGGTCGGACTTAACTATTATTAACGGACAAACATGGAGAAAACTGAACAAACCTACCATGTTAAGAACCGATAAAATTGCTAGATCGGTAACTAGGAGAAAAATAAAATTTGTGGGTGAAGTGATTACAAATGTGACATTCAATGGAATGATCAAAAAATTGAAAATGTATGTGCTAAGAAATACAGAAAACTTATTCGGTACGGACTGGATGCAAAAATTCAAACCTTGGGATTTACCAATAAGTACGTACTGCCAAAATGTAAAAAAATTATCAACCGAGGCAGATAAATTAAAAGAGAAACTAAAAGAGAATTTCCCCGAAGTATTTTCAGCGGTTCTCGGAAGATGTAAGAAAATGGCAGCAAATATAGAAATAAAAGAAAACGCTCAACCTATCTTCAAGAAAAAAAAAAAGGAGCTTACCGTTTTCTTCAATAGAAAAAAATAGATCAAGAAACGGCTAGTCTCGAAAACACCGGAATATTGACAAAAGTAGAAGACAGTCAATGGGCCACACCCACAGTTTACGTCAAAAATAAATCAGGGGAGATTCGAGTATGCGCTGATTTCTCAACGGGTTTGAACGCAGCGATAAAAGACTAACACTATCCTCTACCCAGTCCAGAAGAAGTATTCACGAAAATCGTCCAGAAAAAGGAAGTTCACAGAAGATTTGGTAATAGAAACAAAGAGAAAAAAATATTAAAAACCCCTGCTACGCAAAAGCTTCGGAAGTGGGGTGTTATGGGAACTTACCCATAATAATAATGGACTATTCCTGACAGTATAAATACTGCGCCTCTCAAGAGGTATGAAGGGAATTGTAAGACGAGGAGAGATAATTGAGAGCATATTGTAAGGAATAGTGATACTTGTCGAGACAACATAGTTCACTCTAACCAAATCTGATAGTCATTACTAATACTTCTACTTCTTTGTATTATATTTCTGTTGTAATATATCTTTGTATTCCATATATTGTTAATGTTATTCTTTCATTGGTATATATATATATATATATATATATATATATATATATATATATATATATATATAAATTTCAAGGGAATAAAATCCAGTTAGAGCTCAATGTCCAGGACAAAGCAAGAATATAATACCCGTGAGTTATATTTTCCGATTTCTTTTTTTGAATTTGTAGGTCTGATGAATTGGATCGTGATTACGATTCCAATGTAATAAATTATAACCGTGGAAAATTGATGTATATATATGCATGTACAGGAATGTAGAAATATATCAGTTGGTGCCCAGATTCGCACTGGGAGTTCTGGCCCCTCTTAGCCTATGTTAGGGTATCCAACTAGGAGAATGAAAACTCATGTCACAGCTACGAATTAACTATATCCATTGATGCTAACAGGTTTTTTTTTTTGATTACATATTATCTTGAATAGAGAATGAAGTCTAACCAACATAACTTTATATATATATATATATATATATATATATATATATATATATATATATATATATATATATATATGGTGCGATGGATAAATTGTTGTCTAAATTACGCAAAATTGAAACAATACTGACATCTCATTTTAACAGATATATTTGCTAAAATATCTTGAAATACTAAAGGTAAATTTATTGACTAAAATCGCCACTGGCTTCAACCACAGCCTCCAGACGACTTCGGAATCTCCATCATCTCTTCTGGACGGTCTCCTTCTTTAAGATGGTGACTTCTGCCATAATTCTAGCCTTCAGTTCATCTTCGTTAGAGTTTTGTTGGTCTCTCGCTCAACTAGAAAATTGCATAGCACGACATCCTAGACCAACTTTCATGACAGCTGACCAAACAATTGATTCAATATAGTCTTTCCACCTCATGTCAGTGGAAAACGTTAGTCATAGGAGAAGCAATGAATGTCTCTGTTAGAGGTTAGCATCAGTCATGCTGGTGGAAGGCTAAAATGTTTCTCTCTGATGATTAAAAGAGAGACGTTTTGTTTTGTGGTATTGTCACAATGCATCACAAGATTTCACAAAAACAAGTATTAGGCGTACCTATGTATGTTCCTTCGTCACGAGAGGACGATATTTGACATATTAAGCCAAATCCTGAAATATTGTGCAACTTAATTTTCACATCGCTAATTTCCATGATTCTTTTTTATGTTAGGCTTAGAGAAGTTCATATGTTTCGAAAATATTTTAGGAGGAGATCTCTAGAAACATAATTGTGAAATAAAAACGGCATGCTGGGATATTGAAAAATGATGTTTGTCACTTCCGGCAAGGAACCGTAACTGCGTGGTCAAAGGTCTTTTCAATTAGTTTACAGCGCGCTTGGGGACACGTGACAAGGAAATTGATTTAAAACATTTGCTAGACACGTGAGATTGATTTGTAAGTCTTGTTGCTAGCATGTTTATAGTTTATAGTTTTAATGTGCAGTGTAATGAAAATGCAAGAGAGTGAAGTGAAAAGAAAAGGAGAGGGTGAATGAAAAGAAATAGGAAGAAAAAAGCGCGAAATTTGGAAAAATGAATGAAGGAAAGAAAGAAAAAGAAAAGAAGGAAAAAAACTAGAAAGACTTAAAAAGGAAAAAAAGAAAAAAGAAAAGAGCGAAAGAAGAAAGAGTGAGAAAGAAGGCAAAAGAGGAGAAAGACAGAAAATAGGAATGAACGAAATAAGGAAAAAGCAAGAAAGAAAGTAAAAGGGAGAAAGAAGGAAAAAAGAATGAAGAAAAGAAAGAAAAAAAGAAAAGATGGAAATAAGGAAGAATCAAGAAATAAGGAGAGAAGGAAAAAATAAGGAACGACGGAAAATGTGAATGAAGGAAAGAAGAAAAAAGAAAAAAGGGAAAAGCGAGAAAGAAATAAAAAAGGAAAAACGAGAAAGACGTAAAAAGAGAGAATGAAGGAAAAAGCGAGAAAAAAGGGAAAAGGAAAGAGGGGAAATACGTAAAATAAAAAGCGAGAAAAATTTATTAAAAGAGGAATGAAAAAAATGAAAAAAAAAAGAAAAGAATATAAAATATATATATATATAAATAAAAAAAAATAAAGATATATAAAGATACAATATAGGAATGAAGGAAAAAAATGAAAGAAGTAAAAAAACGAGAAAGAAAAAAAAGAAAAAGGCGAGAAAGACAGAGAAACGAGAAAAGGAATAAGCGAGAATGAAGGAAAACGGAAAGAAGGAGAAAAAAAAGAAAAAGCAGGAAAAACGGAATTAAGGAAAAAAGAAAAAAGAAAAGAGAGAATGAAGAAAAAACGGGAAAGAAGGAAAAAACGAGAAAGAAGGAAAAAAGGAAAGAGAAAAAAAGAAAAAAAAGAAGGAAGGAAAAAGAAAAGTGGGAAAGAAGGGAAAAAGCGAGAAAGAAGGGCAAAAGTTATGCAGACAGAAAGATAAAAAAAAATGATTGAAATAAGACAAAAGCGAGAAAGAAGGGAAAAAAAAGAAAGAGAGAAAAAGAAAAAAGGTAGAAAGAAAGAAAAAAGAAATGAAGGAAAAATAAAAGCGCGAAAGAAAGAGCAATCTGTCTATAGAAACCCAGTTTGTCCTGCTAATTACCTATTTCTGGAGGGCGGACAAAGAATTCATACGTTTCCCAAGGGTAGTAGTACGTAACTCAATGTAATGGATTCGACTGGAATTCGAACTCGGTTTTTCCTATGGAAACGGCTGCTATTTACTATTATATACACCTCACACACACACACACACACACACATATATATATATATATATATATATATATAAATATAGTGATATATAAATACTCATGCATGTATATTTTTGAATAAAAATCCCAAGAGGAAGAATCAGGTAGAACTCAATGTCAGGACAGTTAGTAAGGATATAATAAAAAGGCTTAAACAATTAATATTCCATGGTCATAATTTATTCCATGGAATCGTAAATACGATCCAATTCATCAGACCTACAAATTCAAAATGAAAACAAAAAAAACAACGGAAATAAAAAACAGAATTTAGAGAGAGGTATGATGAGGAGCGAGATCAAACCTTAACAGAGAGAATTTTAGGAGAATTTAATTTCAATTTAATTAAGAGAAAAATGAATGTTGTTGGATGTCTAATGCATAAAGATACATTTCGTGGTGACATATACACACCATAGACAATCTAATGTTAGAATAAGAGGGAGGGAAAGACGAGGTGGGGGAGAGAGGGATGAAGGAAGGAAAGTAAAATTGCGTTTACTTAAAGGGCCGCTTTGTAATTGAGAAAATTTGACAAATTTAATATCGACTACAGGTTACAAATCAAATATAAAATATATAAAAATAAATATAACGATTATCTAATCCAGCAAGGATCTATATTTCTATGTTAAAAAACACATGCGAATACACATACAATAATAACATATACACGTATATACATACACATATATATATATATACATATATATATATATATATACCCATATATACACATATAAATATATAAAATATATTATATATATATACACATATACACATATATATCTATATATATATACACACATATTCATATATATATATACATACATACACATCATCACACATGCATATATCCATATGTGGCCTCCATTGTAAATCATCTCTAAATTCCACTTTTTATTTAATATTGTTTTTTTCAATTCTTTTTGAATTTATAGGTCTGATGAATTGGAAATATTTACGATTCCAATGGAATAAATTATGACCATGGAATATATATATATATATATATATATATATATATATATATATATATATATATATATTTATTTAAAAATATGATTCCAACTAGCGACATAAGAGGTCTCATGTTTCAAAACAAGAGCCGAACTTCAATATAATTATTTAAATTAAATTGAGTTAAAATAAGCTCTGTTCCATCTTCAAGCGAAATTTTTTTTTGAATAACGTATTTCTGAAATTTACGTGTTTTAAAATTGAAATCAAAATTTCCATGGTAACAGCTAGGGCGAATTGTTTAAATTGGGTAGGCGTGTGTTGGGTGTTAATAATAAGTATCAGTATAGAGTTACTTTCATAGATGTCAAGTCAGGGGAAAGGTGGGGGTGTCTAAATTTGAAACGGAAGATGTATTAACCCTAGTCTGGTTTGCGTGTCTATGGAGATTTATTTATTTTTTTATTTTTTTTTTTTTATGAAAGGGATTTTGCATATAAAAAAAAAACTGCCGTAACGTTTGTTTTTTGACGACTTCATAAAGGGTTATCTTTTTTTTTTAAACTATTATTTTAAACTATTTATTTGGGCTATGGATTATTGTATGCATGTTTTATTATAATTATTCAAACCATGAATCTTGATTTTTTATGGATTAAACAAGTTATTATAATTTATGCTATATTTTTTTATTCAAACCAAAAATCTGATGATGCCTACAAAAAACCGTTAACTCATGTCTATTGTTTAATAGATTATTATTATTTAGAAGTTTAATAATGTGCAATTTTTCATGGAGGCACAAAGGGCATGGGTCATCCAAAGTTTTACATGTTCTTATTTTTGTTTATAATTTTCCATTTTACTTTAGGTGTCCTATTTGTTTCCTTCAGATGCCAAAAATATTTAGATAGGGAAGTCTGATTTCTTTTATTTATATTATTGAAAGAGCACTTATGCTGCCTCCATCTAGCTTTAAAATTATTCTTCGTAGACCCAATGTATATCATATTAGTACTAGGACTCTCAGTGGATGATATAGTACATTGGTATACCACAGATTTAATGCAGCATTTATTTTTTCTAATGGGTCTTCTTCTAGGTTTCTACAATTACATAATTTTTCCCTTTTATTGTCTGATTTAAGTGCAGGGTTTTTATTAATACTATTCAGGCATGGGGGTTTTGTTCAAGATCTTATTATTGTTTTTTTTTTATTATACGTTCAAGATTTTCAGAGCAGCTGTAACTCAATTTTAGGGTGTTCTTATTGAATATATTACTAACTTACTATTGGTGGGGAAGTGTTTATCAATTAGAGCTAAGAATTTCTGTCCTAGTTTAATACTAACCATTTGGTTGAACGGAGAGGGTATACCAAATGATTTTTCTTTTCCTGTTTTTTTTTTTCTTATGGCCAGTGCAATTTTCTCTATAGTTAATGTTTGCATTTTTATAACCACTATTTTTTAGGGCAGTGTTATAGAAGCCATTGTGTTGTTGGAATATTTCCTTGTTAGCGGAGTTAATCTTAATTCTATTTTCTATTGATGAGGGTATATGTTTAATTATGGATGGAGGGTGGTTTGACTTTGGGTGTATATATAAAGGGTTAGCATTAATTTTTCTATAAGGTTGGTATGTGTTGCCTGGTAAGTCTAGAGTTACGTCGAGGAAGTTTACCCTTTTCAAATTAGAAGAGACAATTATCTTTAAGTTTAGTTTTTTAAATTCACTAAATATAATTTTTCTGATTTTTTTCAATCTTAAAACTAGTAGAACTCCTCACCATCATGAGCCCGTCATCTCTATACAATTTGTTTTAAAATCAATTTGCCGTTATTTATTGTACAGTAAAAAAAAAAGTCCAACAAGGTCAGAAGACCCGCAGTGTCTAATGATCCCATAGTGATGTCAAACATGTCGTTATTTTTTTTATCCATTGGTCCCCATTATGAATGAGGACCGATTTAAATGAGGATTATATCTGTTTCTTGCTTTGTCAGGTTAGAATACACAGAAAAGTTCCAGCAAAGTAATAAATAGAAATTCGAAATTGATGGTAAGTAATCCACGATATCGAACTGTATTAGGGTGCAATTCGGTTTATCATCAATATAGTTAAATAAAAATCTTTTTTTTATTGAATATAATTTTTTTCCAGGATTTTTAAATTTGATCTTTTTTCTGACATATATGTAGGTATTTAATTATTCAAAAAAAAAAAATTTTTAAAAAATTTTTGACTTATGGTATTAAAAACTTATTATATACAATATATATATATATATATATATATATATATATATATATATATATATATATATACCTGTCACATCAGACCGGTCTTTAAATCATATTTTTTTAAAAAAATATTTTATATTTTAATTTTTTATTATTTATATATATATATATAAAAAAATAACGAAAATATTAATATAAATATATAAATATTTAATATATATATATATATATATATATATATATATATATATATATATATGAAATTTAATATTGATCAATATTTTTAGGTCAATTATATATTGAATTTAAGTTAATAGGAGATAATCGTCAAATAACATCGTTGCCTGACGAAAAATTGCAAAATTTATAAAAAAATTTTTGAAAAAATTTCTTATTGTTTTTATCTTTTTATTTTTTCTCTATCTGTGATATTGAATTTTTTATTTATCAATAAATATAAACTTTTACATAAAAAAGACTATAGAACTATATATATATATATATATATATATATATATATATATATATATATATATATATATATATATATATGATAAAAAAAAGTAAAGTTTTTTATAAATATTAAATAAAAAAATGTTTCAATTTGAATGCTGCTAACTTTAGTTTATTTTATTTAAAAACATTTTCTATTTAATAAACATAAAGAAAATTGAGAGACATTGTATTTTTGTTGTCAATATTTCGAACTATATATTAGCAGATCCTCTGTTCTGTCTTTAGTCGTTTGCTTAATGAATTTTTCATTATAGCTTTTTGATGAAATTTTTATCATTTTTAAATTCTTCTTAACAGATTCAATTTATTCCTTGATATTTTGGGGATATATTTAAATATATTAAACTTGGATTTATATATTAACTGGCATTATAAATTCCAGAACATGAATTCCATTAATTATTGAACCATATTTCATAAAATTATCAATTTTAGAATATTTTAATCTATTTATTCTTTGTAAAAAAAAAAATAAAAATAAAATTAAAAACCCCTAAACCTTTTATTTTAATATTTTTAAAAAAAAAGATGGGTTGATATTTATTTATTTATATATTTTTTGCATTTCATTCATTCTTCCTTCGATATCTTCCATTTTATCAATTTTAAATCTTTAAATTATATATCGATAAACAACCCTAAAAAAGGTTTATTTTATTTTAATTTCAATAGAATATTTCACTGTTAAATGATTGTTTACTTTATATTCATTTATTTTTTTTTATATTATATTTAATTTTTTTATCCGAAAAGCACGGTTTTCAATTTTGATAATAAATAATTTTTTCCAAAATTCATCTGGTCAAAAGTTCATTAATAACAAAAAAATTTCATAGGGTATTTGCACATATTTACGTTTTAATAGTAGATCTTTCTTGGTGATCTAGAATACAGTTAAAAAACGATTTTATGATCATTAAATAAAAATAAAAATTCAATAAAAAATTTTTCAGATCGTTTAAATGAATTTTAAAAAAAAAAAAAATCGTTCTTATTTCAATTCTGGGCATATTTTTTTTTTCATTAAATATTTATAAATGAATATTCTATGTTTAAAAGTAAATTTAAATCATATTTTCGATAATATTTTATATATATATTTTGCATATTTATAATATAATGTTGCATATCATTTGACAATTCATTTTTTTTTAATTTGATTTTTATAATATTTAGATACCGGTGGGAGGTATATGTAATTATATTCAAAACCTGTTAAACTAATTGCCGATTTTTTCTAAATATGATTGGTTAATTTACATATCAAAAGAAGACAACCTATTTAATAAAATTGAAATATTTAAACCATAATAAAATAACTGAAAATAGTATTAAAATAAATTTTAATTGTTATTAAAAAAAATTATGATATTATTATTATTTTTTTTTTTTTTTTTTTTTACAACTATATAAATTTTTATTTAACTCATTATTTTTTATTTATTTTATTCATTATTTTAATATCTTATTTAATTTATAATTTTATATTTAATTTTTATTTAATATATATAAATTTTTAAAATTTATATATTAAATAAATTATGTTATATTTTTTTTTTAATATTTAATTTTTTTTAAATATATATTTTTAAATTTATATTAATTTATTTTTCAAATTTATAATAATAATTAATTTATTTTATATTTATTAAATTGTTTTATTTTTTATTTATTTTATATTTAATAATTAATTTATTTTTGTAAATATATTTTGTTATAAATTTCATTTTTAGTTTATATTTTAGTTTATATTTATATTTTATTAATTTATATTTAATATATAATATGTTTTATTAAATTTTTTAATAATTATAGAACTTTAATAAAGATTTCATTAATTATTATTTTAAATATCATATTATATTTTAAAACTATTAAAATTTTACTTATTTATTTTTTTTTACCTTTTAATTTTCTTTTTTTTTTTCTAATCTCTGAAAATTTTCTTATATTATTTAATTTCCTTATTGAAACTAGATGTTAATATTTTAAAATATAGGTCAAAGTTATCATAACTGTTGTCTGAATCCTAACACTAGCCATCTACCACCAAAAAAACTGAGTTTAAGCTTTGTCTAGAAGATTTGCTGCGTCCTCTGTTATATTCTTCTTTTCATTTTTTCTTTCTTTCCTTCTTCTTTCTTGATTCTTTCAAGTTTAAAATTTCTAAGCTACCATTTTATTTTATTTCTTAAAAATATGGTTCGAATGTAAATCTTTAAAAAACCTTTTTAGGGTGAAAAGCTATTCAAAAAATTAAATTTTTTTTAATTTCTGTTTTATGTAATTTATTTATTTTTATATTTTTTTGTTATAATAAATACAAATTTAAATTTTTACGGATCAATTTTAATATTATATATTTTTATTCAAAATTTATTATAAAAAATATATATATATATATATATATATATATATATATATATATATATATATATATATATAATTATTATTTATAAAAAATTATAAATAAGTATGTTATAAAATCACTAAAAAATTTTAATCATTTTGTTTCAAATTTTTTCTCTGTAATTTATTTTTCAGATGATGTTGAAAATAAAATAAATGGTTTTAAAAGTTTCAGATTAATTAACGAATACATAGGGGGAAACAAATTTACAAAAGCTAGAATAAAATCAAAAACCAAGTATAGAAAGATTCAAAAGCTTGACAACGAAATCATGTTATAATAGCTATTCAGATCTTGCAAAAATTACATTTTAATAATAAAAAATAATTTATAATAACCAATAATTATAAAATTATATGATAAAATTTAATATTAAAATAAAAAACATTTTGGCAATTTAAAATGAAAAAATTTAATCACTATTAAGTTTAAAAAGTACAAAATTATTGAGAAAAAACAAAAATATATATGTTTATTCAATAAATATTTCTTCATTGAAATTACGTTCGACAAGACGCTACAATATCCGGTCATTTGACAATACATGTATATATATTTTTTTTTCCTTTTTTTTTTTCCTTTTTATTTTAATATTTTAAATGTGGTTTAAACTCTTGTAAAAAACAACAAAGACACAATCAGATTATTATACAAAAGCACCCAGACATAATTAGATATTTTAACACACACACACACAAAAAGCGACGAGACATTAACATAAAACATACAGCCCTTTATGAAAAAAAGAATTTTAAAGTGGAAACCATTTTTTTTAAACACACACACACAGTTAAAATTGAATAATATTTTCTATATAAACATAGACACCGATAGATACATAAACATATCTTTGATTCTTTTTAGTGTTAAAAAAAAATGGCTATTTTTGTAGTGATTTTTTATAACATACTTATTTATAATTTTTTTGAAAAAAAATAATTATTATATCTGCTCTACTTTGTATTGAGCACTTTTTAAGAATAGTAATTGTTGGTTATTGGAATTCATTCCATATATATAAAATATATTGCAATATATATATATATATATATATATATATATATATATATATATATAGTCCCGAACTCTTATTTATTTTTGAATCAATTTATATTATATTTCTAATTAATATTTTAGTTTACATTAATAGACATAACTTAATTTTTTATGCTAAATAAACGTGAGTTATCCCCCTTGATATATTGTTTACGTTCCAATCCAAATTAAAATATAAATAATTTTAAAAAATATCTTTTTATTATTTATTATTTTTTTAATTCTTCGAATTTCGAACTTGTAAATTTGAACGACATAAATTATTAATAGTTCATTCTATATTTTAAATAGACAAAAGTTATTTTAAAACACAATTTGAAATCATCATCAGGAGAACAGATGGAAAATTTATTTTGTCAGAATCTCCACAATTGAAGATTGGATTAATTCACACCTGGCCTATTTAAGGTTTCCCCAGACTGCAGCCCCTCAAAAATTTGATTACTGTATGGAGCGCAGCTGAATTTGAGAGCAACAAAAATTCCTTTTGTAAACAAAGAGATGAAAATTTGCAAGGATTATGGTAGCATTCACCAAGGAGACCAAAAAAAGAAGAGATGCAGGAGATTTGAAGTCGTCAGGAGACTGTGGTTGAAGCCAATGTCGATTTTTAATTTAAATTTACTCTTTTAGTATTTCAAAATATTTTTGTGTAATTTTCGTAATAAATCTGTTAAAATGAGATGTCAGTGTTATTTTCATTTAAAATAAATAATATATATATATATATATATATATATATATATATATATATATATATATATATATATCTTACTTATTATAAAACGCAGTGTGTGTGTGTGTGTGTGTGTGTCTGTAACGTTTATATATTGGATCGGATTTCCTACATTTTTCAACCGATTTCAACAAAACTTCACAGGACTACATAAAATTACCTTGTGGTGGTTCTAACAGCGCCAAAAATGGGAAAAATATAATTGTTTTTTGCACAAAATCAATTTGAAAACACGATTAAGAGACATCGTGAAAATGGAAGGGGACAACTCACATCGGGTTGTTTTGTGTGTGTGGGTTCCTTTAAATATGGGAACGGATTTCCTATATTTTTCAGCCGATAAAACAAAAACTTTTTTTTTTTTTTTTTTTGGCAGGTAGTGTTTCTTATTCTCTTGCACACTTTTTTTTTTTTATTTTTTAACATTCAGAATGCTTTAAAAATTCCATTTACAAGACAATTATTTTAATAAAATTCTATTCAATCGGGAGACTCATAACGATTGAAAACAATGTTTTGTTTGAGTTTGGGTTTGACCAATTCGTAAAAAAAAAAAAAAAAAAAACTAATTAAGACATGCGTGTCCGTCAACCTTAAACAATAATCTAACGATCTCTACTGATTGTACAAATACAAACATCAGAATAAATTCTTTATCTTTAGGAAAGATAATGAAATCTAAACATACACAAGTCCTAACTAAAAATAATAACCGGAACGGGAAACTACTTTAAATACACATGGTGTCCAATTTTTTACTGTATTCAATAAGTAAAAAAATCATAAATTGTAAAAAATTATTATTATTACAGAAAGGCTACTAAATGAATAAGATTTGTTAGATCATAATTAATAAACCCAAATAAAGTTAATATTTTTTGTATTAGAAACAACGAGTGGAAAATATATTCAAATCAGAATTCTAATTATGAATCACCACAAGCAAAATATGCATTTTTTTTTACTGTATTCAATAAGTAAAAATCATAAATTGTAAAACTAAAAAGATTACAGAAAGGCTACCTACATTTTTCAACCGATTTCAACAAAAAACTTTTTTTTTTTTTTTTGGCATGTAGTGTTTCTTATTGTCTTGCACACTTTTTTCTTTATTTTTACATTCAGAATGCTTTAAAAATTCCATTTACAAGACAATTGTTTATAATAAAATTCTATTCAATCGGTAGACTCATAATGATTGAAAACAATGTTTTTGTTTGAGTTTGGGTTTGACCAATTCAAAAAAAAAAAAAAAAACTAATTAAGACATGCGTGTCCGTCAACCTTAAACAATAATCTTTGTCAATTTTATTTTTCAGTCTTTATGATGGTGGATACTTGATCTATCTCTTACTGTTATATCCCGGGGCAACGCCGGGCTCTACTGCTAGTATATATATATATATACGACGGAAAGTAAAAAATGTAATATAATTTGTTTTGTTATATAATAAATAAGGAAACCAGTCAAACATGCCATACATCAAGATATAGCTATATACCTCACAGGTTTACATCCCTTCTTTTCATTATGTCGCTACCTCTTTCAATGGCAGTGTTACAACTAACGAATAAGGACATCTATCACAGCTTAAATTAAAAATTTAATGCTGGCTGCTGATCGATAGAAAATTCCTTAGTGCAGTTTTTTCATCACCACCAGACCTAGCACTCTCAGACTTCCATCTCTTTGGTGCAATGACAGAGGCACCGTTTCAAAACGTTATGAATTGCATATATATATATATATATATATATATATATATATATATATATATATATATATATATATTCTGATTCTACATATGCTGAGAATATTAACATAATAAATACATGCGCACACACACACACACACATATATATATCGAATTGTAATATCCTGTATATATATATATATATATATATATATATATATATATATATATATATATATATATAAATATAAGATGGAGACATTAATTATCCATTTCGTTTTATAATTTTTCTTTCATGAACACCGAGATGTTTATCTCATCAACTAAAACCTGGTCCGCGAATGGAGAAAGTACACCGGGTGGACACTTTAGCTTGTTAGTGGAGAAGGAAGGTTAGAGAAAAGGGAGCTGGGTAAAGATAGGGCTTAGATATTGGGGGTGAGTTGTAGTCGGTTTCCTCAACTAAGAATTTACACTAGACTTTTTGACTTTTAATATTGGTTTGTATGTTACTCTGGCCAATACCTTTTGTTGTTTTTACGCAGGATAAATCAAATCGATTCAAGTTAATTTAATTGAATGATCATAATCAAAATAAAATAAAAGTCGGTGTTACGATGGTAAAAGTTAAGCATTTGTTTTTTTGGCCGAAGTCTTATAGTCAGTGGAGAAAATTGTATTTAAAAGTAGAAGAGTTAAATTAGGAAGTGAGAAATTAAAAGGTAGGGTAATGGTAGCTTTAGCAGCCACCCCTGATTAGATACTTCTTAATTTTTGTAACTATAGAAATGGGTTTATATCGTGGGTTCATTGTTATGAAGTGCTCACTACTACAAATAATAATTAGAAATCAGAATATGTCAGATACAATAGGGGGGGTGCAGTAAATGACTTTGGAGAATTGATAGACATTTAAAAAACAAATACCAAACATAGGAAGAGGGATATGGATTATGGAATGTCTGATGGTTTGTGGAGACATTGAGATGAGGGGAACATAAGAGGGATATATAGAGGGAGTGGGAGGCTTGGAGAAGAAGAGGATGAGAAGGAAAAAGCGGGTTAGTGGTAGCTTAGCAGTCTAACTTGACTAGATATTTATTAACTATTTCTTATCTTTTGGAATTCTACATTGAGCTTTCCCTTCATTTATATCCTCCTCGGACTTATCCATTCCAGTCACAGACTGGTAAAACGTAGGTTTCGTTAAAGACAACTGTCAAGGTATTGCTTTTGGCCATACATTTAGACATCATCAATGATGATTTTACTTTACTTTTAATGTATGGGTTGTGTTATGTATATAACTAGAGTTATAGGGATGTTTTATTTTACAAACACGTGGCCCTTTTCATAGTTAATGCTATTGAGATTTAGCTTTTCTTTTTTATTATTAGGCCTTCTATTATTTTTAATCTTTTTACATGTAGATGAGGTTATTATACTAGTATTTTCTACTAGTATGTTTCGGATGGACTCTGGTAATCTTTTGTGTGTGTTTAAATGTCTGTCGTCGGATAGGTCTAACGTAAGTAGTCTGGATAGGCGTGTAGTTGTGTGATCGATGTCATTATTTACGAGTTTGGTTTGATCAGTAACACAGTTCCTTAAGGGGAATTTGAACGCATAAATAATGTCCTTTTTACACCGAAAAAAGAAGAAAATTATAAGAACATAAGAAAAATTAAATAAAAAATAAATGGTAGTACCTTGTCAGTCGGTTATAATGAAACTACGCTTAATTGTAGTCAACAACAATTTGATAGTTTAACAGTCATTCAACTTGATAACTGAATCCACCCATATATCGAAAACCCACGTAAATAGCGAAAAATGGCGATTTTTACTGGTTTCTTTTTTATTTTTCGTTGATCTTTCAACAAATTTTCATCAGACTTAACAATTGATTTATAAATATATCCTCTTTGACATCCCTAGTAGCACACTGACAAATTGAATTTCAAAAACTTCAAAATGATTGTGGTCTGAAGTGGGTCTTCATGTTTACTGTTTTACCCCTTCATGTCCTCGGCTAACTTCGATTGAATAAATACAGACTACTTCTGTTATATCAGTAAGTACATTAATTCAAAATATTTTTAATGAAAGTACTTTAAATTAACTGAAGAAGATAGTCTCTGTTACATCTAAGCATGATGCTGTTTTTGCTCCTTCGAATTGAACGCCTTTTCTGATCAACAAGCTGGGTATGGCTGCTAGTGTATATTAAAGAAAAACAAAACCGACAACTTGCCAAAACCTAAAATTGTAATCCAGATACAGACTCGAATGAAAACGATAATACTGACAAAAGAAACAGAAAAAAGGCATAAAGCCAAACTTACCTGCCTAGTAAAGTTCTCGAGGGCTAGATTGCTTAGAGCGAGCAAAAAAAAACAAAAACAAAAAACGCTTAACCAACGTGAACGTTCAAGTTGTCTGAAGATCGCGTGAAAGTGAAACTCAGGTCACGACTAGAGCCAGCATAAGTGTATATACGTATGCCTGCATGTAAAATTTGAAAGAGAAAATAATAAAAGAGCAATAAAGACGGGAAGAAAGAGATATAAATATAGATAGTCAGATAGATAAACAGAGAGAGAGAGAGAGAGAGAGAGAGAGAGAAAGTGAGGGGGGAGACAGACAGACAGGCAGACGGGCAGACAGAGAGACATCATAATTACATTTTGTGAGAACTCTTGAAATAATTCCAAAAGTTGTTACTTTAAAATTTTATCTTAATAAATTGAAATGATTTCATTCGTAAAATTTCCTAAGAGGAAAATAAAATGAAAATAAAATGAAATAAAAGTGATCAGCGATATTTCTGAAAAAATATTTTAACTCAGTCGACAATTATTTTATTAATGATTTGAAAATGTTGCTACAGGTGGGGTGTCCTATCGTTTCATACGAACGAGCAGAAGACTGATTTGAGATTATTTCTGAAAGAGTTTCTCTTCAACAGAATGCGTTTTCAAAATAACAAGAAATAACGACACCACTGAGCATGAATTGATGTGAGACACGATTGAATTTCGTTTCTTTTTTTTGTAGCAATGGGATTGAAATTAACTCTGTTTAATCACGCTCTGATGTCATTAAACGCAATAACGATGCTGCGAGATCGTGTTGATTTGAATCAAAACGAGCCTTGTTTACGTTGATATGCATCTAAAACGTACTTCACTCGAAGTCGAGATAGTTACACAGAAGAACACATAAATGCATATTATTTCGATTGTTAGCTGTATGCCAAGTTTCAAATACTACGCAATATGAATTAATCTGTCTCATTATCTCTCTCTCTCTCTATATATATATATATATATATATATATATATATATATATATTTACTAATTTAAAAATATGGTTCCATCGCTACATAGGAATTACCATGTTTCAAAAACAGAAACTAAAAACTTCAAATTTAATTATAGAATTAAATAAAAACCTCTAGTACTGTTTCATTTTCAAGCGAATTTTGGAAAATCTTATTTTGAAATTAACTGAGTTTTATAAGCACATCCATTCTTAATATTAGTTTCTAAGGGATGAAAGGGTATTCATTTTCAATGACAACTACTGTGTCAAAATCTGAGATACTTTCAAAATGAGGTTAAGTTAAAGTCGGGTAGGGGTGCCTGTTCAACAAATGATGACATCCATTTTTCGCATGTCGTCTGGTTTTTTTAAATGACAAAATGTTTTTAGGCACTTTTTTCCCATTAAATTTGTGATTGTATACATAAAGATTTTTTTCCAAAAGGGTTGTTTGAATATGAGTATGTCGTATTAAAATGCAATTTTAAAATATTTAAATATACTATACTTCTTTTAAAACAAATAAATGTAATAGAATTACTTTATTATTTCAAAGTTATTATTATAATATCAAATACAAATATGTATGTTTCATTTTTTAGCTTTTTTCTTTTTTTAAACATTATTTAAGGAAAAGTTTTGAGAATGTCGGCAAAGAATAGCTATTTCATTTCTTTGATTAAGTAAATTTTTACTTTTTATAAACCTAGTAATGTATAATTTGTATGCACAAAGGACATGGATCATTTAATGACCTACATATTCTAGCTTTTTTAAATTAATTTTCATTTCACAGTAGGTGTTTTATTAGTTTCTTTTAAGTGCCAGAAATATTTAGACAGGGGCGTCTGATTTCGGTATTTATTTATTTTAAAAGAACTTTGATGTTGGTTAAAACGTTTTTTGAATTCATGTCTCGTGCATCCAATGTAGACTTTTACATTGTCTGGATTCTCAACAGATGAGATATTGCATTGGTACTCTAATGATTCAGCGCGATATTTATTATTAAGAGGACAATTATGAGGATTTCTGCACTTACATAATTTTTGCTTATCGTCATCTTTTATTATACTGTCTAAATTTCTTAGATAATGGTCTAATGGTTTACTCAAGATATTAGCATTATGTTTGTTAATAGTAATTTCTAAGTTTTCAGTACAACTGTAACTTAAAATTAGGGTATTTCTATTAAATACTTCTTTTTCTTCTTCTCCTCCTCCTCCTCCTTCTTCTTCTTCTTCTTCTACTTCTTCTAAGCTGAACATGTCTATAAAGATTACTTGAGGAATATGACGTGAACGCCTTTTTAATATAATTTTTTAACTGCACAGTAATCTTAAAATTCTGGAAAATATTCTTCGTAATCTAATATTTTATTGAATTTTTAGGCACTTTTGCTTTAAATTTACTAATGCTCTTATTTTCTGATAACGTCGTATATAGACACCCGTTTTTTAAAAAAATATATTTCATGTATCGTGGCAGCATATCATTATTCAAACATATAGAGTTAAATATAACAGACAACGAATGTCGATTATGTTTGATCATGAGCCGTTCTAAAATTCGTATGGTTACTTTAATTTCGGGTGAAAATAGAGACAAAAATTGTACAACATTTGAATATTTTTCAAGCTGTTCCTTGATCTAAGCTTTCGGCTCACATTAGCCATCTTCAGAGTGGTTATATGGACATTTAAACGAAGATATTCACCATCGAAGATAATATTCTGTTATGCTGACATAGAAGATTGCTATGCGACGATAAAGGTCGCGGAGTAGTAAACGCAGGTCGTAAATTTATGATGCGGTTCTATGACGTCATACCACGTGAGAGACCGAAATATTAACAACAGAACTATATGTCTAGATGCAATGTAATGTGTTGTGACTAGTTTGAAACATAATTTTGTTGAGTGCGGGTCGCTTTGTTTTAATGTAGATGGCCTCCAATATCTGGAGGTTCTTTTTACTGTGTATGTGTGAGCATTATTGTGTTATCAACTAATATCTGTCTAATATTATGTACATGACTATGTTTTTCTAAGATATGTTGTTTAATAGAACTAAGATCAGAAAGGTGACAGATGAGTCTACGGGAGAGTGTCGTTGTAGTAAAGCCAATATATGTTATTATTAGTATCAGAGATACAATCTCTGAACGGGCATGTAAATTGGTACACTACTTTGTTTTTTTGTTGTAGCGGATTTAGTTGCGTGGTTGTAGTGTTATTAGAAACTATAAAGTCAATTGTTTTAAAGTTTAATAATACATGATGAGCTTAAATTGTTTATTATTATTAATGGGTTTAACATTTCTGCCTATTATGTTTTTGAATGTCGTTTCATTATGTTTGTAATTATTATGCATTTGGTTACACTAGTATAAGTTAATAGTTTTATATTTATTTTGACGTACACTATTATTATTAATATAATCAATTTTGTTAGAAGTATTAGCAAGTTTATTGAGATATATTTTAATTTGTTGATCAGTTGACGGAATTCGAGAATCCATTATTGACAAGTGCTAATCATGAAGACACAAGATAATGCTAGTGGGTTTTCTATATAGAGAAGTAATAAATTTATATGTGCTGGAATCAATAAATAGATCAAAGAGTAGATTTTTTTTATTAATATTAAGTTCTAGTGTAAATTTGAGGAAGGAGTGAATCTCAAATTTATTCTTAAGTTGTGTAATTTAATCAATATTTTTAGCTAAAACGAAAATGTCATCTATTAATCTTACATATGTAAGGTTTATTAGTGTCATTAAATATTTTATTTTCTAAATGTGCCATATAATAATTAGAACTGGATTTTAATTTTCAAATAACGTCACAGATTTTTGAATAAGTTCAAATCTGGGGACTGACTTTACCATTTCAGGATATTTACATTATTTTTAGCAAGCTATTTATTCGTAGATTTTGCAGTGTGTTTAGGACGATTATCTTATTAAAGATCCAATCAGGAGGGAGTTCAAGATTTTTAGCCGAAATCATTAAATTTGCTTCCAAAATATCTGCCATCTATTACTGATATGTTGCCAGTATCTTTTGCAGAAAAACATTCCCAAACTATGATTCTGCAACCAGCAAATTTTACTGTTGAAACTGTGTTCTTTTGTTTGAAGGCATCGCTATCTTTCCTCAATCCTTGATTTCTAGAATTTCGTCCAAACAACTCAGTTTTGGTTTCAACTGTCTATAATACTCTTTCCCAATACGATTTTTTCTTATCCTTATGTTCACTAACGAATTCCAACCTGGCATCTCTGTGTCTTTTCAATAGTAGTAGAGTTTTCTGAGGGGAGCATGATTTTAGATTGTTCCTATGAATTTCATTCCTGATTGTTCATTTAGTGACACAGATTCCTGATGATCTTTTCAAATAATTTTGAAACCCTTATATAGTATCCATTGGATTTTGTTTAATTTGACGCATTAATATCCTCGAATATCTTGCAGAAATCCTCCGTGGAGTACCTGCTTTTCTTTGGTTTTCAACAGTTTTGAGTTTTTATACCTTGCAATGCATGAAGTAATGGATGGAATATTCAGTTTGTCTGAGATTTTCCTGTAACTTTTACCTTCTTTCCAGAGCTTACCAATCAGTTCTTTTTGCGAATTTGTCAATTCTTTATCTCTTGCCTTGATGATAACCTTTCACAAATATCAATTACAGAATTTCTCTTTATATTATTTAGGCTAAAAATAACTACTGATAACGTTATTGGAACATTCCAGAATATTCCACTGGAATAATCTAGAGTATTAAAGCAATTTAAACGTTTTAAAAATCTTAAATTTGCATTGTACGGCTATTTTTTCATCCAGCAAAATAGATAAGTGGGATTAATTTTTATTAAATCAAATTTTTTCTGTTTTCTATACATATTTAGTTATTATGCGTCTGTGTACAGTTAATTAACTAAAAAGTAGGTTTATTCATTTGTTGGTGATACAATAAATCAAAAATGTGTATGACTATTTGTGTCCCCTCACTGTATATATCCGGTGTAACAGCATTATTGCACAAATCATGTAACAGGAAAATTGTCCATTTGTTAGATTAAGCTTTGAACCCTTGTATCTTAGAAATGATTTAAAAAATCTTATTAGAAATTTCTGAGGTTTTTATAACAATCTCGGACTCTAATTTGAGTGATAAAAGCTGACGGTCTGTTTCATGCTTTTTTATATAATAGAAAAATAAGGAAAACAGTATCAGCCTACAAAAATAAATCCAATAACTGTAAACTCTGTCTGGAGGAGAAAATAGCTATAATTACCTTCTCAGACCAACACAAACTGCTAAATAAATGATCAGAACTTATCTGAAAATTAAGACACGAAAACAAATTTTTACTAAATTCCTTAAAAATCGAAAACTAAGAACAAATAAGAATAAAAGATAAATCAATAAAATAAAATAAACAGAAATATCTAAAATAAATTAATCCAAATCAATAAATAAATTAAGTAAATAATTAACAAGTTGACAAATCAGGAACACACACATAAATACGAGTAAAGGTAATAATAACAACAAAATAAGCAATAATAATTAAAAGTTAACAAAGACCACGATAAATAGACAAAATACTGCATCTGGTTCCACAATTATTTCCACTCAATTGCCCCTAGAATAATTCAAAGCATAACCGTTACTACACACCAAAATAACGTTAGAACAATAAACTAGACTACCCACAATACATCATTGACCTTTATTTATAAATAGACGAGCAAAATCACAACGCATATGGCCTGACGATTTCGTTTAAGAAATTTCAAAATAATTATAACAAAGCGCGTTCACACGTGTTTTTAATAATCGCCATCAAAATAATCACAATTACAATAACTTTGTCTTTTTACTTTACCCCATGACGATGCTCTCGGGAGATGATCTTCTTATTTGGGTAAGAAAAAACTACGACGCCTTCCTTGATAAATTTCATCTTAACATAAAGAAAATGGTTTTAGAGATCTAGAAAGGATTATTATAAATATAGACACTATAAAGTGATGTTCGATAAAAGGGACTCAACTGATTTGTTTTACTTAAAATTTTTTTCGCCTATTGTTTTTGGGGTCAAACTAATTTTTAATCTTACTAATATAAAGATACCCTTCCCGACCACCTAGTAAAAAAGTTTACTCACCCTAAGGTATTCTATTGATAATTATAATTTTGGATATAAATAAGATTTAGGAAAAAACTTTAGCAAAAAAAAAAAGTGACTCACTTATTTCCTGAAACTAGTAATCAATAGAAACATAAATTGAAAAGCTTTAAATAAAAAGAATAATAGAGGTATAATTTATTTATAATAGGTAATATAGTTCGAAATATTTAATAATCTATGGGTCCTCCTTTATTTTGAATAACCTTTTCAACCCTTTTTGGCATTGACTTGATTAGGTTCTGGCAAATCTCATCTCCAAGCATTGAATTCCATTCGGATATGAAATTCACAATCAAATCCTCTTTGTTGCTCAACTGCTTTCTCGAGAGCCTGTACTTTTTATAATGCTCCATAAGTTTTCTATGGGGTTGAGGTCAGGAGATTGGGGCGGCCATGTCATAACACTCACCTGCTTCTCATCAAAGTATTCCTTCATCAATTTTGATTTGTGACAGGGAGCATTATCCTGCATAAAAATGAGCTTGTTGGGGTCGATTTGCACCTTTTCAGCAGAAGGAGCAGACAAGACTCTAAAATTCTCTTGTACTGCTCGCTCCTGAGGGTTTTTCCAATAGGTTTCAAGAAACCAGTTCCATGAAAAGAAAAGCATCCCCAGAACATTATACTGAACGGATGCTTGACAGTACTTACTGCTAAATTCAAAGAGCTTTCAAAGCTTCTTCTTCGGATTTTAGATCGCTTATCCTTTGAATTTAGCTCAACTTTCGTTTCATCGGAGAAGAGAACATTCTTCCAGTCTTCTCAGGTGAAATTTTTTTCGTAATAGTGAGCCCATTCTGTAAGTCTCTTGGTTTATTGAATTTATATTATTATATTTTAAACCTTTCGTGTACAAGAATTTATAGCCTTGTTCTAATATATAAATAACCATATGGATATGTTGAAGAGGCAAGACTAACATATTACTTTTTGCTTAGACTGGCTGCAATTTCTTGGCTAGTTATAGTCCTATTCTTCACATATATATAGAATTGATTACCCTGGAAAAGTTCTATCATCATTTTTTTTCTTTTCGTCCCTTGTTTCCTTCCTTGGAGCATTAATGGCATCATTATGTGTCCTAAGCACTAGAAGACAGTTGATTGCGAGGTTGGAAAGAAATTTCTGAAATTTCTCTTGTAGAATTTGCCTGATTTCATATTTCAATAATAGATGAAAATCAACAGTGGTTCCCTGAGTATTTATTTCAAGCTGTTTTTATACTGTAAAAGAGATTTCTGGAATATTCTTGACACTCTAATTTAATTTAAGCTGTTCTAGAATTCTCTAGAATATTGTTCTGGGTGTATTTTAAAATAGTTTTCAATATTTTGTCAAAGTTTTCTTTAAATTTACCAGTTTAATCATTAGAATGCGATATCTGAGTCACTTTTTTTTGCACAAGTTTTTTTTCCTGAATCTCATTTATATCCAAATTTATAATTATCAATAGAATACCTTAGGGTGAATAAACTTTTTTCCTAGGTGGTCGGGAAGGGGTTTTTATATTAGTAAGATTAAAAATTATTTTAACCCCAAAAACAATAGACAAAAAAATAGGGCCAAAGTAAAAAAAATCAGGTGAGTCACTTTTATCGAACAGCACTGTATGTCTAATATTATACAATGAAATATGTTTGAATGAAGAAAAAAAAAAATTAACATATACATATATATATATATATCAATAATGTTATATATATATAAATATCATATATATATATGCAAAATGAAATAATGGTCGAAGTACAGAAATCTTCAATAAGACCAGCAGAGAAATTATGAAAAGATAAATGAATACGATCTGAAAAATGTAGTAAATTATCTTTAAAATCGTAAATTTCACATAAATAAATAAAGAATAAAAAACGACGAAATGTAAAAATAGAAAGAAAATAAATTAATAGTTTTCTTAACAGTTTTCAAGTGTCGATGACGTCATCCATTCGCAGACATAAAATAGACGGATGTTTTGAAACTTGTCTTCTTTAAAAAAAAAATCATTAAATTCATTAAATTAAAACTAGAATTAATCAATTGCTAAATTGTTCTAAAGCAGGGAATATAAAATATTTAACAAAAAAAAAAAAAGAAAAAAGAAAAAGAAATAGAATGTATAAAAGAAAAAGAAGAAAAGAAATTCGAATAAACATGTCCAAAATATTGAAAAACGGAACAAGTATTTGATGGAAAGATTAAAAATAAAACAAGAAAAATAAAAGCATTTTCTTAAAAAGAAAAATCAAAAAAAGTTATTTTGTTTTCGGTCTAATTAAAATTTGTCAAGATAATATTTAAAATTTTCTTTTCGAAATATATCCACGATATTTTTGTTGTTGAAAAAATAGTTGCCATTGTTGTGTATTATCTTATGTCAGAGAAATGAACCAAGATTTTTGATTTGTGATTTTAAATATCAGGAAAAACATTATATTTTATGAAACAGAATGATAACAAGCATTCACAATATTTTATTATTTTGAAAAAAAGTTTCAAATGGTTAAACATAGTTTCATCAGTATACTAAAATGATAGGTAGTCCGTAGGTCTTAACAAAAAAAAAAAATCAGGCCAACATTTATGAAGAAAAATAAAGAATCATTATGAATAAATCATAAAAGAAAAAAATAAACCATCATTTTGAAGACTTTAAAACATAACAAGCAACTATTAAAATGGACATAATTATAAAACGTTTTTTTTTAATGAGGCTTTAATCAAGTCGATTTTCCACGCTATAAATTTGAAAAAGCAGGCTGACGTTTCCGCATGATGTTGCAAATTCCGGATTTATATATAATTTTATTCCCCATTTTTTAATTACGTTTTTAGAAAATAATATGTGTTGCGTAATTTTAATCTAAACAGAACAATAATCTAATAATAAATATAATTTTTAAACCTTTAAATGACATTTGAATAAATAATATCTCTTTCAGCGCATTTATATTCGAATCATGAAAAGTTTACTAGATTGATATTTAAATATGTGAAATGTCTGTTAAAATGAAAACCCATTATTCAGAAAAACGACCATAAAATGTGCAAAACTATGGTGTTGTGTCATATCATCCAAATTAATCAACATCGAGCTTGTATGTTTTATACATTTTGCCAACGAATGTTGGGTTTGGATGTCTTTCATTTGATTTAATGGATAACTTTACTAAAATTGTTAAATATAAAATCTGAGGAGAATGATGAAATATTTTTGAAATGTCGTTAAATTCAAACCTTGAAAATAAATTTTTAAAATGAAAGTTATAAATTTCTGGATTTTAATTTTTGAAAGAAAAGTATGAAGCCCATTTCCAGCTATTTAATTAGTAAGATTTGGATCACTATAACATTATAAATGAAAATAAAAAGAAGGAAGTTAATCAAATGAATTTAAAAAGAATTTTCATCAAATTTTTAAATATAAAAAAATCAGGATTTTAAAGATGTCAAAAAATCAATCAAATAATACTTAAAAAACTTGAGCAGTAACGTCTTTGAAATTATTTTTTCCGTCTGAATGCATAATGCTTGAACCCCAAAAGAATTGATAATTTGTTTCTCAATTTTTTAAAAAAAGCTTTGTTTGCAATTATAAATGACTGGCGTATGTTTTCAGAAAATAAACGGTTGATTTTGGGAATTTAATAGCTTATCGGAGTTTTAGATTGAAAAACAGTGAATTTGCATGGACGACATGATAAGATTATCCAATTCCTCATCCTCAATATGTTTGAGAAAGTTTAAAAATGTTCGGTACCAATCTTTTTCATACTTTTTTCATTCGTCCTGGGTTTTTTTTATCTAGATATTTATTTTTTTGTTGTAAATATAGATATCTGAATAGGTCAAATATAATGTGATCCTCTACTATAGTTAAAAATATTCATTACTATTTTCTCTAGTAGTTTCGTCTTCAAGGTCAGGATTAGTTTAGCCTCCAGCTGTATCAACTGATATGTACAGTGGGCTATGATAAGTTTTAGCCACCTTTGATTACAACAATTTTAGCTTGTTTAAACTCTTTTTAGCTCTTTTTTCAGACAATAGCGTGTTAGTATCAAGCTACTCTCATCTATGAATGATAGTTGATTTATATTTTGCAATGAAAATTTGTGGAAGTAAGGAAATTAGTGAATTTCAACAAGG